>CM035420.1:132336487-132496487 GCA_020310875.1 Ceratopteris richardii
ATGCATGCTTAATTGATCTCTCAGAGCTAAGCAAGTTGATTTGACTGGTCTTTCATCTAATAAACTAAACACTTCTTGATGTCCTATCTTGGCTGAGATGTAGCCTAAGGACAATTGAATGGTTACCTCATATTCGTATATCAAATCTTTTCCTAACACAAGTTCTTCTAATAGATCTTAATCGTTGCACACTAATAGCTTTTGTTGCATCACGTTATTGCCTAGGTGCAATGATAAGGTTATCTCACCTATGCATTCAATAAATTTGCCTCCTATTCCAATCAGATGTGCTTTGGTGGGTTGCAGTTGGATCTTAAGTTGATGGGCCAAAGAAAATTTGATGCAGCTTAGAGCTGCTCCTGTGTCAATGAGGGCATCCACCAAGTGGTACTCCTCTGTTCCCACTCCTAAGTTCAAATATGGTTGCCTCACTTGATGTCCTAGGGTTTTTGAGGCCCTAAAGTTAGCCATTGAGATGGGCTCTTGTCCTAGCCAATATCTTTCATCCCTCTCTCTCATCCACTCTTTCCGTTTCCTTATTTGTTCTAGGGCTTCCTATCATGCTTCCTCACATATTTTTTCATCTTCTTCTTGTCTACTCTTTGGTGCTAGTAAGTCTTGATAGCATTTCCTCTGTTAATGGTTCTAAGTACTTCTTCACTCAACAGCCACTTATATAGCTCCGTAGGACTTCTCCATCTAAGGTTGCTAAGTTGATAGCTCCACTACTTGATATGCAATTGATCACCAAGGGTCCATATCCTCTTTTTTGCAGTTTCTTCACATGTTGCTTAAATGTATTTACTAGGACTAAATCTCCTTCTTTCAAACCTTTATCCTTAATATGAGCATCAAAGTATGCCTTTTGTCACCTTTTTGCAACATAAATGCTTGCTACCACTTGCAATCTTGTTTCATGTAGCTTCTCGATTTGGTCCAATTGATTAGATAACTCATGTCTAGTCCATTCATAGGTCGATGCTACTCTAAGAGTAGGAACTAGGAAATCAATCAGTAAGATGGCATTTTGGCGGTACACTAGATTAAAAGGAGTAGTTCCTATAACTGTCTTGTATGCTACTTTGAATGCCCATAAAGCATGATGTAACTACTTGTCCCAATCAGATCTTCCATTATTAACAATCTTTGTAAGCACTGTACGTAAGATCTTGTTTGAAATTTCAACCTGTCCATTGGCTTGTGGGATGATAGGGAGCTGATTTCTTGTGAATCACTAGGAATTTATTTATCTAGGCTTCTATTACTTCATTGAAGAAGTGTGTGCCTCTATCACTCACAATTTCTATTGGCAATCCAAATCTAGTGAATACTTTCTCAAAGAGAAACTTAGCCATGGTCCTTGCATCGTTCTTCTTAGTTGCTTTGGCTTCTACCCATTTGGTCAAATAGTCCGTTGCTACAATTATGTACTCGGCATGAGAGCCCTTCGCTGGTGGGCTAATAGGTCCTACAAAATCTATTCCCCATTTGGTGAATTCTCTTGCACTTATCATAGGTCCCAATGGCATTTCATCTCTTCTAATAGGATACTTTGTTTGTTGGCAAGTGTCACACCTTCGGACATATATGGCTACATTTTGATATAGAGTTGGCTACCACAATCCAGCAAAGAGAATCATTTTTGCAATTTTATCTGCAAAAGAAATTCCCCTTGCGGCTCCCATATGAGCCATTTCCAAAACTGAAACATACTCATCTTCATGGATGCACATTCTTAATTGGTTGTCCCTTCCTCTCTTGAAAAGTTGTTTGCCTATGAGTACATAATCTTTGCTTTGTTCCTCAAGGGCACATTTTCTTTCCAAACTAGCTCCTTTTGGGTATTCTTGTGTCTTCAGGAATTTCATTAGAGGCATACTCCACCTCGGTGCTACCGTAGAGTAACAGAGAGTATAGTTCTCTTCGGGTGTTCTTTCTTGATAAATGGGACATGCTGAGACATAAACATGTGCAACTTTCTACATATCTGGCCAATACACTCCTAATCTCTTAAGCTCTTGCGAGGTTCCATTAACACTTCGATGGGTTTTCCATTGATTCACATGTGCTTTTTGAAGCCACATCTCTTTCTCATCTTCCTCTATACATCTCATTAGTAGTCCACTTGGTTCTGATGGTATAGGATTCCGGCTATGATATGGAGATTTTTAATTCCCCATAACGCTTGCACTTTATTGGTATTGATCCTATGTTGAGGACCATGCGTGAGTATATGAATTGACTTTTTAGCCCATTGTGGACATACTTCTAGGTTGAAAAGATAAGTATCTAGTAGATCATCTGACACTCCTATAGGAGGTTCTCCATGTGTCATTTTGGATAGGTGATCGACACAGATGTGTGTATTTCCTTTTTTGATTGCAACTTCAAAATCAAATTCCATAATATAACAATAGAAACCATCGTACTAGTCATCTAGTATTACATGGCTTATTGACTAGGTACAATAGAGCCTGATGATCAATGAAGAATTTGAACGTGTTTGCCAATAAGTAGTGTCTGAATTTCTTCACGGCATATACCATTCCTAAGCCTTCTTGTTCCATAATAGTGTAATTATGCTCTGCTTGGTTTAATTGTCTACTCACATATGCTATATGATGATATAGCTTTCCTATATTTGCTAGCTGCACTAAGATGCAACCAATGGTGAACTTGGAGGCATCCACATGAATATGAAATGGTTTATTCCAATCTAGTACTTTCAAAATTGGTGCTGAACTCAAACGACTCTTTAATTCGTTGAACACCTTTTCACATTCTTCTGTCCAGGTAAACTGAGTCAGCAATCCATAGAGAGGCCTCGCGATTATGGCATACATGTGAATGAATCTACGATAATATCTACAATGTCCCATAAATGCTTGCACTTCGTTAACAGTCTTTGGTCTTGGAAAATCTAGAATTACTTTGATTTTGTCTTCATCAGTGGTAATTCCATTCTTAGAGACAATATGTCCTAAGATCTTTCCTTGTCGCACCATGAAGACACATTTTTTCGGATTAAGGCATACTCTAATACTGATGACATTTGGCAAATAATTTTCTTAGTTCTGGGATGTGCTCTGGTCTTATAACTGAATAGGTGCATAAATCATCCACGTATACCTCCATACTCTTTCTCAAAAATTCCTTGAACACATGGCACATTAGTCTTTGGAAAGTGGCTAGGGTGTTAGTTAGACCAAATGGCATAACCCTAAAAGCATAGACTCCCCATTCGGTTGCAAACGTTGTCTTATGTTGGTCTTCAGGAGCAATGGCTACTTGATTGTATCTTGAAAAGCCGTCAAGAAAGCTATAGACTTCCTTACCTACAACCCTTTCCAACAGATGATGTGTGATGGGTAATGGGTAAGTATCACGTATGGTGGTGGCGTTCACCTTTTTAAGGTTAATGCACACCCTTAATTTGACATTCTTTTTCAACACTAATGGCGATACCCATTCCGTGTGTTCAATTTCATAAATGAAGCCCGCACCCAACAATTTATCTATCTCCTCCTTAATCTTTGCCGAATAAACATCATTATAGGAGTATGGTCTTTGTTTGGAGGGCTTGGCTTTTGTTTTCATAGGGATTCTATGAGCACAAATTGAAGGATCTACACCTTTTAAATCCTTATAAGTCCATGCAAATCCTTATAAGTCCATGCAAAGACATCTAGATACTCTCTTATAAGTTTTATTAATTCTTGTTCTTCCTCTCGCGAGACATCTTGTCCTATGAAAGTGCATCTCTCTTCTCCTTCTTCAATAGCTACTACAATCTTCTTGGTCTGCTCTTTATTGTCGTATGCTATCCCTAGTTGTGCTTCTCGTTTTGGCATCTGAATAGCAATCTTTCTTTCTTCTACTTCATACTTCTTGAAATGCTCAGGTACCTTGAGTTGATCCTGAGGTGTGCTATCTTCTTTTTCTTTCTCCATGCTGGGTTCATCTATTATTGGTTGTAGCATGTCTTGAGTCAAATCTAGACTAGTTTCAATCTCTTCCTTCTTTTTCCTTTCCTCCTCAATAGGTTCTTGTTCCATTTCTATGCTCTCATAGTCTTCATTCCATTCTTTTTCAATTACCTCTCCTTCATCCGCTTCTTGGAGAACAACCATGTATAAGTTTACATCATATCCTTCCTCATCTATGCATTCATTCATAGTTATTACTTCTTTATTTATGCATACGTCAAGAGTGGCTAAAATCTCCATCCAACCATGGGGTTTGAACTCTTCATCTAAGAATATATGAGGCATGTAAGTAGGATTTTCTATAGGTCTAGACACTCCTTGTCCTGGCTGCCATCTTTGTCTCCTTTCTTCTTCCCTTTTAGTTGCCTTACACATTCATAGGTGAGTATCTTCATTCATCCATGTTTGACTACTCGATCCTACACTATGAATGGATAAATTATTGTCTTCCTTGTGTATTGGGTTTGATCGCAGAGGAAGGACATCTTGATAAGTATAAGTATGGATGTTTATCCTTGTTGTCGTTCCTCCATGCTGCAAGTACACTGCGTCTTTTCCCCAGTCTTGCACTACCTTGAGCTGTCTCATGAAAGGCCTTCCAAGTATCACCTCATAATTGCTAGCCTTTTCAAATTGACATATTGCTAAGGTGTGCTCGAATTTGACTCTGCAAGTGGTAAATACTACGTTTTCTAATAATCCTAAGGGTCGTTTTGTGTATCCATCTACCATTTGAATTGTCATCCTAGTGGGTCATAGGGCTAGCTTTCCCTATTTCTCCCATATTTCTTTGGTTGCAATTCCCACTCCAGCTCCCAAATCTAATATGGCTTTAGTGGTATAACCTCTATAAGTGATAGGGAGGCATGTGTTTCCTTCATCTCCCTCACTGAAATCTCCAACCTTATCAACTGGGATTTTAACAGTAGCTACTTCATCCCTTATCTCGCTTTTGTCTAACTTAATTTCCACTTGGCTGGTGATTTTCTCTCTTAATTGAGGCTTCACTTTCAAGAGTTCTTCTAAAGTCAAGGTGCATGGTATTTTTACTTTTCTCAAGTGTTGTACTATATCCCGAAGTTTGGGTTCATGTGTTCGGTTCCTTTTTCCTCATGGTGGGAACATGATACAACTCTGAGTTATGTTCATATTCTCCCATGTAGTTTGGTAATGCATTCACACTTCCTTCCTCATCTTTGTTGTCATCCACTTGAGATGATCATTCTGGGTTTAATTCAAGAATTGACAATTCAAGCTCGCCTATTTCTTCTAACTCCTCAAAAGGTGGTTCAATTCCTTTTACTTTCTTCCATCTATCTTCTTGGACTCTTGCCCATAAGTCTCTAGGCCATTCCGCATTTACTTCAGGGATTACGAATCCTTCTTCTTTACTTTCATGGCAATTTTCTTCATAGTTCTCATTTTTCTTTCCTTCTCTAGGGTGACTAGGTGCTACACATTCTTGAAATTCTTTTTCGGGAATCCTTGTGTTGGGTAGTGGCTGAACAGGTTTTTCTAAAGTTTACTGAGCCACTTCAATTAACTTCTTACATATTTCCAATCTCTCTTTCTCTAAGTTGCTTCTTGGGTATTCTCTTTTGTGTTGCTCAATAGTTGGCCCAGCCTTTATTCGTGCTTGATATGCTTTAATCCACATGGATAAATCTTCTGGCCTTGGGTCGGCTAAAACTGATCATACCTCTTGTCTTTGATGTTTCTCTGTTTCCTTTAGGCTCTTGTTCCTCATCTTGGCTCTGCTTGTTATTCTCATTCTCTAACTTTTATTGCGATCTTTTGTGTTTTATCTTTTCTCTACGTTTCTTCCATCCTTGGGTTTGTCTAGTCTTAGCATCCTTCTCAGATTCTTCAGAGTCTGCAACTACTTGTGGTGCTGGGGGTTTTGATTCTTTATTTTGGTTATCATTTTCTTTGGATTTCTCCGAGGTCTCTCTTGATTTTGCCCTAGTTATGGCTTTTAGTGGCACAGTGTACTCTTTATCACTTCCTGATGATTCTAGCACTTCTATTACATCTATTTATGCTGTAGAATTGGTTTTATTTGGGTTCTTAGGACAATCTCTAAAAAGATGTTCTCTACCACAATCACTGTAGTAACCCTCCCAAACTCTCTGAGGTGGTGACAGGTTAGGCAATGTGCACTCTCTGATAAAGTGATCACCTCCGCATCTATAACATGGTTCTCTAGGAGCAGGTGGTCTATTCATTGGCCGTGGTGGTATTGGAGCTCTAAGAGCAATGTACTTTAATGACACATAGTCCTGATCATATCTGTAGGAGCTACCATAACCATCAGATCCATATGGAAAATGCTCATAGGATTGTCCATACTCAGCCATAGTATTTTCATAGGTGGAATAACCTCCCCGACTAAGGTCATAAGATTGATCATAAGTCTTAGTACTAGTCAATGGGGTGGCTAGTACTATTGTTATTTCATGATTCTCTTCAATTTGAGCGATTTTCACTAGGAAAACATTTTGAGGGTGAGGTGGTTGTTGTCCTAACACTGGTTGAGGTTGATTGTATCCTTGATATGCATATGGCCATGGTGCAAGTGCTTGCTACTGGAAAGGAGGATATCTATGAGTTTCTCCTCCTTGATCTCTTGGGGGTATCCGTAAGGCCTAAGTCATGGTTGTGTAGGTCTTGGTTGTCGATTGTAAGGAAAATTCTCTGTACTGTGATTTGTGTACCCTTGCTCTATGCTATAGTAATGAGTTGGGCCCTAGACGGGTGGTCTGTTATAGGCATAAGGAGGTGGTGGAACTATTGCCCTATTGCACAAATGAGAAGGGTGGTCACCTCCATAGTGAATGCATCTCCTGAGCATAGGCACTCTCATAGAGTGGTTAGGATAATTCCTCTGTCCTTGAACATTTAGCTTCTTAGCCACTAAACCGGCTATCTCTTCTACATTGTTCTTTGGATTGGAAATACTGCTAGCACTATCCTCACTCTTAACTCTTCCTTGAGGTATTTTTAAGTCTTCCGCCAGATTGTCTTCTAGATCGATACACTCTTTCATGCATTCTTGTAAAACTTTGGAATCTCTTCACATATACTAAGGATCTCAATGACCCATTCACCAATCCTTCCAAGAATAATGAGAACATTTTATTTTGGGTGGATCTATCTTCTGCAGGACATCTATCCACATATTGCTTGAATCGTCTCACTGCTAACCTCACTGATTCCATAGGAGACTCCTTGAAACTATGGATTAATGATGAAGATTTGTTTTTGATTCCAGTCTTGGTGAATTCCTCAATCAATTCCTCATATACTTGTTCCATGTTTTGAAAATTATTAGGATCTAAGGGTTAGAACCATCCTAAGGCCGTGTCTGTGAGGGTTAGGCCAAATGATTCATATTGGACCATGAAATCTTCTACTTGTTCAACTCTTACCACTTGCTTGAATTCAACAATTTGATTGTATGGATCACAAAAGCCATCATAGAGTTGCTTCTCATGCATTTGGCCACTTAAATGGGTCTTAATCATCTTCTTGGTTCAGGTGGTCTTGGAATTATAGGGAAAACTAGTCGTCCTATTGGTATACCTACATCTCTTCCTACTGGTGGTCTCTCAGGAACATGAATCCTATTTCTTGGTTCTGCAGTTGTAGGAGGTCGATAGTTGGGATTAACAACAAGTGTAGCAAACTGGACTTGGGGTCTAACCGGAATGCTTTGTTGTTGTGTCTGACCGGAATGTTGATAAGATGAATTTTGGTGAGTTCCTTGGGGATTTTGAGAAGTAACGGCTTGATCCCTAGGCGGGAATACATAAACGTTCTAATATCTTAGCCTAGCTCTCTCTAATTCAGGCATGGGCCAGTATCTTCTCTGATTCTTGTCTAAGTAAGTAATGTGAGAGGGGTTTTCAGGATCTTGTAACTCATAGATGGTGGTTGGATTTGTCACTTCTTACCACAATGAAGAGTTGGTTTTCAGTAAATGATCCATTCCATTCACCATGTAGACATCCATTAAGGAGTTGTACTGGGGAATTAAGTCTCCTCTCCAAACCCTAATTACGATGGACTTTCCTCTAGGGGTTAACACCTGTTCTTCTTGTCCCTCTTCATTAGGGTTTTGGGCATTATCATCTTCCCTTTTCTCATTGATGCTCTCTGGATGCTCCGTGATTGCATACATAATCCCCCTTTATCCATATAGAATCCTCTCACGTACTTGATTACTGGTCTAAGCACTATGTGAGTATCCCTGGCTTTCTTCAACCTTGCCAATGATCTATTCAATCCATCTATGTAGATGGGTAGGTGATGTTGATTGGTGTTCACATATTCTAACGAGGTTCTGTACTCTCCCTCAATTATAGACATTAGACCTGCTATGGGTATAGAGCTATGCATCTCTTTTGAGGCCATAATAGTCTCTTCCTCAGATTCACTCGACGTTTCAAAGTATTGTGAATGTAGGGTGGGTTGTGCAACACTACCTATTGACGAAATTATGCATCTACGGCTTCCTAAGACTCTTCCTGATCTCAAGTTCATTCACCTCTTCAAGGCCTTATATGTCCTCTACTTCACCCTTTACTGGTACCCAATTTGCTTCAACTTTACATGTTAAATGGCTTGAATACTCTCTGGTCGATACCACTTCTGAACGATACTCCTTTGATGATACGATGTCAAGTATCCCATGATGAGATATTTAAGTAACTGGCGTTATGATACCACAATTGTCCATGATACGATACTAGAAATCTGCATGATACTATATCACAGATGGGAAATGATATGATACTGATGAACTGACGTTACGATACCCAACAATCAGACGATACGATACTTGTTGTGTATACGATATGATACGAAGAGTCTTGACGATAAGATACTTGGTTTTATTGCGATATGATACTACATTGTGCACAATATGATATTGGATAGAGGGTGATACAATACCAAATTTGGGCACAATACGATACAACTCACTCCACAATACGATATCAAAGTTCACGATACGACATCAAAGCAACTCACGATACGATACTTACTTTATGAAAGATACGATACCAGAGGCTCAACGATACGATACCACTATTGCATCTGATATGATACCATTGAAGGGCTTTGGTGTGCAGAACAAGAGGAGGAAGGAGGAGATGGAGGGAGAGAGAAGAGAGGAACGACGCGCGGACATGCGTGGGAGCCTCGAAACCCACATAATGATCTCTCTTGAGGCAATGCTCTATATATGATGTATATATATGAATATGGGAGTAAGGTCACATGACCCTTACATCCCCAACAATCTCCCGCTTAAGGGTCAATGTGACCATAAGTGAAAAATATACAAAGAATGATGTAGGACTATACAATAATGTACAGGAAGAGTCCGGATCTCTACCCATATGGATCAGCCTACACCAACTGCCTCGAACAAGGTGTATCCATGCACCTCAAACTGCTCTAGACTCGTATCGATAAGAGTCGAGCTCATATCTGACTGACGCAAGAACTGATGAAGTTCCTGCAAAGCTCCCACTCGCTCTATGCCTATGTCAATCATCGAACGACTGACAACTCCAAGTGCAAATGCTCCAATAGCATCTGCAATGTCTGGTCTCGAGCATAATAACTCGTACATCAGACTCCCGAATGCTGACGAAACCTGTGCTATCCTGGCTAGCCTAAGTATGCCAGCCATGCCTGTATCCAAGGCATCCAAAGCACCATCATCAAGACCAACATGTCCTGACATATCTCTGTCAACATCTGGCATGAGCGAATCCAAGAATGACTGCATGATCGCTGACTCATCAACATCTAAATCAGTCATCCTCTCAACCAAAGATGTATCTAGCTGTGCATCCTGAGAGCTAATATGCTATGGTATACGCTGTGTATCATGAGAGCAATCTTGCTCTACCATACCAAGTGTATGATCATGCTCCACATGAGCTGACTGCACAACATCAACACCAAGATCCATCTGATGATCTAACTCTAAGTGAGTATCATCACAATGCTCTATACAAGCATCCACATCATGCTCTAAAGCATCCAGCTGATCATCCAAAGTATGCTCCATATGCGCATCCATATGATCAACCAAACCATACTCTATATAAGCATCATGAGCATCCAAAACATGCTCTACATGTGCATCCATCTGAGCATCTGAATCATGCCATACATGTGCATCAAGAATGTCCATAGACCTATCTATAGGTAGACAGAATGAGACATGACGAGTCTCACATCGCACATAAGACTGAACTCCCACTGAGACGAGACTATCTCTCACATGAAGTACCTGCAGTGGATACCTGTGCCCAATCCTAGAACCTCTGACAAGCATAAGCTGTCCCAAATGCAACTGAAAATGATGCTCACCAAGGAATGCATAACATCTACTCTTCTGTAACTGGCTAACTGAAATCAAGCTCATAGGGAATGAAGGCACATAGCGTACATGTCTAAGAATAAGTGATGCTCCACTAGGTAGCATAAGGCATACATCTCCTGCACCCTCAATGTCATATGATGTACCATCAGGCAAGTGCACACATCCACGACTCTCATCTAAGAATCGGCAAAACCACTCACGATGTGGAGTAATATGAAAAGTGGCTAATGCATCAAGCAACCAAGCCATATGCGTGCTATCCAATGAACAAGAGGAATCCTGAGATGAACCATAGGAGAAAGTGATATCACCATCACTGGCATAATCAACTACCGTAGACTCTCCTGAAATCACTACCTGATCTGCATCACGTGCATATCTCTGACGTCGTCGTCGCATCCGCCTGAAGCAACGTCGTCGAGTATGGCCATCACAGCCACAGTGCCAACATCGAAGTGATCGATGCGATCTATGTCTCATATGAGTCAATGGACTCGCATACATATCATGTAGTCTCTGCCATAATGCACTACTCGTCTCCTCATACATAACAGACTCATATATAGAATCCACAAGCTGTAATCGGATAGTGGAGCTGGCCAATGCATCCATATCCATCCATACGTGGTCGAGCATGTCACGAGGCCTCTGTGCATCTCTATGCACATACATGTGTAACCCTGCACGAACCAATGTATGCCACATCTGAGCTTTCCATCTCGGAAAGTCAGTGCCATCAAATCGAGAAGATACCATGCTGGCAATCCAAGACTAGCAATGTAATAAGAGACTAGAATAATACTCTATCCTCAATAGGATCATACCTACATATCCATATGCATAATGCACATCATAAATGTCTCGCTGGAGAAGAAACCATGTGAACCACCTGTCACATAACCATGCATCTAGCATGCACATAAAAACACGAGCATAAGCCTGCTCACCAAGTCTCCAAAGTGATCTTGGAAAGAATCTTGGGAAAATTTCGACAGAGTATCCCCTGTAAACTGAGCAATCAAACAAGATAACCAATAATGAAAGAACAATAAGTAATCTGTCACCACCTGTCACTGATCCAACCAAAGATAATGGCAAATACATATGCCAAAAACTAATGGCAATACACGCCAATACAATGGTGATGCACCTCCCACTCAAGAATGAATCCTGCAAGATGGTCCAACCTATCACAAATAACATGTGACCAAGTCCAAATGAATGGAGATAAACAATGATCCAAAGCTATCACACAAGCTTCAAGATCCACTAGTGCTCCTTTCTAGCATAAAAGCCGATGAAATTTCGGCAGCATCTCCTCTGTAACATGGACTCTAGAACCAAAATAACCATGTGGGAATCACCATCCACATATGCCAAGAATCACACTGGCAAATACATATCATTCAATGAACAAATGCTAATAACGGTGACAAACAAACGTGTAACTGAGGCTCCAATCTGGATCATGTACCTGCAAGGAAAACAAAAGATACAAGTACCAAACAAGATCCAAAATCAACTCTCATAAAAGTATGTGCAATCGGTAAGTAAATCCATAACCAAATGGCATAAGCAAGATATAAACCACAATGCCACTATACATCCATGATCGAACTCATGATGACATAAACCTCAAAAAGAGTATACCACAATGTCATCTTACATGCCAAACACGTAACAAGATCATGCTCTACTCTCATATGGAGGAGCTACCACAGTGATCATAAATGTACAATGCTTTGAAGCTCTAAAAATAAGAGCTTGCACACCATAAATTCTCTCTCGAAGAAGTTCCAAAGCAAATTCAACCTCCAAGAGTAATTAGGGTTCTTATGACAAAAAATGTGCTGCTCTGTGTTTTGCTGTTTCAGAGGTGATAACCTCTGAATCTGAACTTTTGCTCTTCAGCAAACTTCAAGATCTTATTCTTAGCTACGTAACGAGATAAAGAACACCTCAATCGGAGGTGCGTAGCTCAAGATATGCTCAAAACAAGCACCTACTGTCAATTTCAATTTCACTTGCAACAGTACTGCTCTGTATTCTGCAATTTCGGCAACCTAAAACTCAGAATCTGGATCTGAGTTCTTCTACAAAGTTGTAGCTATCTTTCCAAGCTACAAGTAGCAAATTGAATCATTGCATTCCAAGCTGTAGAACTCAAGTTATGACAAAAAAACCGACCTGCTGTCCTACTCAATGTAGATTCGCCTTCTACAATTCTCTACATTTTTCGAATTTTCGGCACTTCAAAAGTCCAAACCAGGTTCTACGCCCTTCTGCGAAATTGTAGCTCTCTGTGTTAGCTACGCACAGAACTTTAAAACGCATCAATCCAAGCTTCTTAGCTCGAGTTATGACCGAAATACTAAACAACTGTCAAGAGATGCCGACCTGCACTTCTACCTCTTCTCACCTAAGCTTCCATTGAAGCTTGTTGCACACCAGCCTTCAACATGCTCTGATACCAATGAAGGGCTTTGGTGTGTAGAACAAGAGGAGGAAGGAGGAGATGGAGGGAGAGAGAAGAGAGGAACGACGCGCGGACATGCGTGGGAGCCTCGAAACCCACATAATGATCTCATTCATGGGAGTAAGGTCACATGACCCTTACATCCCCAACAACCACTTTGGTCGGGGATACGATACCGCAACCAAAACGATACGATACTCAGAAATTAGCGATATGATACGACTTAGTGATCATGATCACGATACCACACTTTGGTGATACGATAGCAGAATGGTATCCTGATACCCCAAGTGGGCAACCGATGATACAATACCAAGAGAGTATTGTGATACAAGGGAATTTTGGTATCGCAATACCAAAACACAACCGATCGCGATACTTGATTTTTTCCACACACACAAATGATTATTTTCAAAAACCAAGTTAGCTTATGTGCTTCTTGTGCATTTCCCTTTCTCCCTCTGTGTCTGTATCTCAAAAACACTCACTCAAAATCTCGATATCTCTCACATGACACCGATCGCAGATAGTTTCACACTTCTTTAGATTCATTGATGTTTATAGGTGATTGATCATAATGCTCTTACCTCCTCTAAGCTCCCTTTTAGCTCGATTCAAAGAGATATTGTTCGACCTCACTCCAATGACCGTGATCTCAAGATCACGATACCGATCGTCTATGCTCTCCCATGATACTAGCTCAACCACTAGTAATTCACAAATGACTATTTTTTGGGTTTTTAAGCCTCTGTTTGGACAACGGTTGAAGAGTACAAAAATGAAGATTTAAACGTATTTTCCTATCCTACTCTCTTTCTCTCTACTACCTACTCTAATGTCCTTCTCTAGCTCACTCTCCTAATCTAACAATTCACTACACCCACTCCGAGAAAGGAGAAGTAGCAAGTGCAAATAAGTGTGACTTGCCAAAGAAGAGACTCACAACTCCTCAACTCACTTCACTACTATTTGTTGTTACCCTTTGGAGTTGTCCTCTCCAATCATTTTAGCACAAAAGATCAACTACACATCTTTAAATTGTCAATCCGGGAAGTATGCAAAGACCACACTCCCTTCTAGTTAATGGAATCCAAGAATAAGAGTTAAGATGACTATTTTTCTGAGAGATTTGTGAAAAAGGAAGGAAATATCTAGGATTTTGATTATCTTGAGTTCTACAATAGCATTTTCAATGATCTTTGTGCCTAAACTATGCCATTTCCATAGTAGAATAAAATATGAAGTCAAATTTCCAAAACAGTACATGTATCACACAGATGAGACAATCATGATTCTATAAAAACTGAGAATTTCCAATTCCAGCTTTGTTCTTTTGCACTTTCTTACTCAATACACCGAGAATCATCCATCTTCATTCACCTCACTCAGAAATACACAAGGAAAGTTCAAAAATTCCATGGATTACACAATGATAAGACTCAACAAATCAAGATAAAGATCATGAAAGGGGAAAACATGATTTTCTGCAGGAGAGCTCTCACATTACTTGGATGGCATCAAAATAATACAACCAACCTCTTCAAAATAGAAGAAATTATCTTTTATACTTTTTCAAGTGTCCCTTTTCACACTTGAATTTTGATCGTTTTCACCTTCTATTCTAAAAATATGCTATCTAAGAGCTTCCAAAAATTCTAAGAAAAATACATATGATCCTATTTTACATGAGGAAGACTCTTCCTCAATTTTTACATCATTTGTATAAATATTTCTACAAATTTTTGACATTTTACAAATAGTTTTCCTTCAAAAAAATGCTTCCTCTAACATTGTTCCCCTCCTAGACTTTTTGGCTCCTGACAAAAAATATTCTTACAGGCAAGTAATGAGAGCTTCCTTCATTTCTTCTTTCTTTGATAAAGTTGAGATAACAAATCATGACTCTTTCTTTCTGTAATATTCAAATTGTTCACCATTTCAAACAAAGCTTTCCTCCATTGTACTGCTGCCTCTGGTATGTCTATCACATCATTCTTCAAGTATTCTATATAAGCAGCTTCATATGCAGTTACTGACTACTGATAGATTCCCAAAAATTTCTGACTCCCTTTCAAAAAACCCATAGTCAAAGGCATCTTCAAAGATTTGAAGATAATGGCTTCCAAAAAAACTATTCTGCTGTAATATGCCATTAAACAAATTCTATCTGGAGTTTCACTTAAATCAAAGAGTAAAGCATCTATAGGTGAGTTGAATCCAATCTAGTTGAGAGTCCTTACTTCTATATCTATGAAGGTTTCTATGCATGCCACCACAAGTCGCATCACTCTTACTAATAAAATACAAGCTGGATCATTTACATCTTTGTATGTGGATATAACAGATTCTGCTGTATCAACCATATACTTCTTAGTTGGCCATGTTCCTGCTTTTGGTCTTGCTATTTTTGGAAAATTCAGCCATTTTGTTGGAAGTTGTCCTGCATTTCTTCTTTCCCAAAATAGTGACCATTCTCTTCTTCTGGCTACTGGACAATAAGCTGGATTTATTTTTAACTGCAAAGGTGCCTCTTTCTAGATTTTCCTGCATTCCTTGTTGGCATCCAACCACCTGTTCCTCCATTTAGGGTTAGCTTTTTCAAACAACTCCTTAGTGACATTAATATCTTCTTCATATTCCAAATGTTTGTTTAGTGGTAGTCCTACCCTTGCAATCTGATAATTTTTAATACTTTCCATAATCATATAGAATGGTGTTCCTAGACCATGAGCTACCAAATGATGTTGATCTGGATTTACTCCTTTATTGAGAGCAAAGTTTACAATCTTCTCTTCATACTCATTATGCATTTTCCTTATGAACTCCATTCTTGATTCCCTATCTGTTAAAAGCCTTTGAACAAATTCATCTGAATATTCTTCAATAGCTTTGTCTTCTTGTTCTTCTTGTTCATCAAAATTTTGAAATCAATTTTCTTCTCCTCCTTCATGTTACTCTGCTTGTGTGGTCACTACCTGTTCTTCCACCTGTTTTTGTGAGCATTCCAAATTTTTCTGTAAGTTTTCCACCATCAACATTAACCCTTGATTCTGAGATATTAATTGCTCTTTCTCTGATTCCATTCACTCCTTTCTATGTCCACATCAGAATGCAATTTATTATATCCTCTCATTGCATTAGCAACATGCACATTAGCTTGTTTCTCTAGTTCCTTGACTTCCTTCAATTCTTCTTGCAATCCCTGAATTTCCTTATTCAGATTTTCCCTCTCATCCTGAGTTATTTGTACAATCTGACTTTCCTCTTTTACTATTCCTTCCTCCATCAACAATCTGTTTTTGTCTTCATTAGCTTTGACCATTAACTGATATGAACTCTGAAGAGTTCTAAATCTCCCTTCCATTTTCTTCAATTCCATGTCCATTTTATTACTATGCTCCAACTGCTTAGCACATTTGTTCTCAAGAAATTGAATTTTATTATGGCTTTGAATCTCTTGTTCTTCTAATGAAATTATTCTTTTGGAAAAAATTTCATTCTTTTCTTTGATTACCCTAATCTGATCTTCCAGCTGCTCCTTTTCTTTCTTTTGCTCCTTGATGATCATACTACCTTTTACAAATTCTGACTCAGCCACCATCCCTGATATAATCATATTTCTGCTGGAGGGTCTGAATTGTTCTATGTTACTCATAATGATTTTACATGCATATCTGATATCCTTTGGTATCATTTCAAGGCCAGTTTCCAACCCAATTTGCTTCACTTCTATCTAATTTTCCTCTTTATATTCATTTTTTTCTCCATCTTCTTCCTCATATTCTGTAACCTGATTCTCTTCCTCTTCATAGTCTTTCCCTTCTTCCAATAGTGCTACCTCTTCTCCATCAATTTCCTTTTGTGTCTCTAGAATAACTTGTATTTCCTCTTTGTTTTCTTGTATTAAAGCTGAATCTTTTTCCGCTGATTTCCTTTCTTGATCATTCAATTGCTGCTGTTTTTGTTCCTCCTCCTGTTCATCTATGTCCATAGGATCTGTTTCTTCTTCCTTTTCCTGATTCTCTATTTGTGTGAAATCTTCATTATGTCCTATATCCAAGAGTACTTCCTCTATACTCTGATTTATTTCTCTTTCTGTACGTCCAACTCTGCAATCTATTTTTTCTATCCTTGCAACCTTTTCCTCCTCCTTCCTTCCATCCTCTTGACTCTGCATCTGACTATGTAATTGTGCTCCTCCTTCCAATCTTTGTTTTTCCTCATATGATTGGTAATGAGGTTGTTGTGAGGGTTTTGTCCAAATAGCTTTAAATCCAGTAGCCACCAGTCCATTACCAAGTTCTTCCCTTGTTTCAACTTCTTCTTCCCTCATCACTTCTTTACCTTTTAATTTCCTTTTTTCCTCCCCAGAACTAACTTGTTTTGTTGATTCTTTACAGATCTGTATCCCTTCTGACTTTTGACTCAATTCTTCTGGTGTTACAGAAAGTTGTACAGTTTTCACTGGTGTGCTGGGTGCTGATAAATTTAAACTTTTGAGAAGGAAATTCTCAATATCACTTTCTGATTCTGATGAAAATTGTGAGGAACTAGCTATCCCTGGTTTGTCCATTCTGTGCTCTTCTATTGCAATTGATTTCTCCTGATTCTTTTCTTCTGATGATAATTTTACTGACTCTTCTATTTGTGCATGTTCAACTGCCTTGCTCTTATTCTTTTTGGTTAACCTCTTTTTTTGGACGGGCTTTTTTTGGACCTTCTTTTTTATCACTACTGTAGTTCTAGTCTCTGGAGGACCTTGTAATTCTTTAAAATAAGACAATAATTCCACTTCCTTTTTGACAAACACTTCTTCATTTTCTACAGCCATCATTTGATCATGTAGTCTTCATAATGTTCCACCTCTTCTTGTAGCCACTCAGTTGCTTTACATGAATAATCTTCCAACATTTTCTGATATTGAGCTTCATAGATTGCCCTCTTATTATTTCCTTGAGTCAAATATGAATAAATTTGTTCCTTGCTTGTTTTAGGTGGATGGGGTTCCTTTGAGGCTTACACTTCTTTTTGACCTACTTCACATTCCTCTTTTGTCACCTCTTCCTGCTCTAAGACCACATTTCTTGGATCTAGTCTTCTCTTCTTTACTGGAATTACTTCCTCTGATACCCCTTTCCTTTTCCTTTCTAATCCCCTCATGCTTGTATGGACTTCTTCTTCTCTTATAGACATCATCTTTGAAGGACTTTTAACTCCTGCCATCAAACTCCTGAAATATTGAGCTTCTGGAGCCAACTTGAGCTGATCCTCCATACCTAAAACATGGTATATAATTATTGTTAAAAAATGTGCTCCATTCATAAACTTTCTCTGCTCCCAATGCTTTGGTGCTTCCTTCAATTGGTTATGGATGTAGGGAGTTACATCCATTACTCCAAATGGTTTAGTCTTGTCCTTATTATTGAACATAACCAATGTCACCGGCTTATGCGGCATTGTATATCTTGGCAACTTTGGAAAACACAGATACTGAAGAAACATTCTGATAGCAAATTCTTCATTTTCTTTTCCTTTGAAATCCACAAACTTTGAATATCCAGCATAGGCTTCTTTATTCTTCTTGACAAAACTGCAATCCAATTTAGTTCCCATGGGATATAATTGAAGAGCTGCCCTGATGTGTTCTGCTTTTATGGTGATCTATACCTCTTTGTTCTCTTTGTCCTTAACTGAACATCTGAAATATGCATCATTGCCTTTACCAACTTCCAACAGACTAGACATGACTTGTGCTACTCTCTCAAAATTTATAAAGAAGAGAGGTTCATCCAATAGTCTATGTAATCCCACTGCCTTCCATCTTTTATAATTAGCTGCCACTTTTTGAAATTTGTTGAATTCCTGACATAGCATGGTATATTTATGACCTCCAACTCCTACTGTAAAGATATGTTGACCAGTGATATTGATGGTTTCCCTCACTTCTTTGGCTATCTTCTCAGCTTCTGGGATATCCTATTCTTCATCAGATTCTAGTTCTACATCTTCCATTATTGCCTCACTGTCCAAAAACCAGTGTCCTCTTGACAATGTTATAGAGTCTCCTTTGAAGTCATGAATAGGTAATTCTTTTGCATTGACCATTTTGAAAAACATATAACACATCACACCAAAAACTTCCACCACATAAGTCACAGAAGATATAAAAGAGAACACCTTTGTCTTGAGATAAAATGATATTCAAGAAAAGATAAAAGATAAATAATGACTTCCTTATTTGCATCACAGGTACAACACACAAGTGATCTAGTGCACTCCCTTTTTTAAATAAGAAAATAATGAATGAAATTTAAAAGAATTTAGATAGATATAAGAAAAAATATCCAAAAGAATAAATAATTACACAGTGACTGCTTAGTCCTACTGAATTATAACCTATATCTTGGTGGTGCTTTATAACTTATGAAAGAAAATTTTAATGATTTTTCTAAAATTTTTAATAATTTTCTCTTTCATCTTCTCTTCCCCTCCTATTCTTTTTTCCTAGAAAAAAGAATGAGATAAAGTACATGGAAAGAATTTCAAGAGTGTATCTTCATCCATATTTTTTCTCCATTGAAGCAGGTTTGATTTTTTCACCCAAAAATACTTGATTCCTGTTGACTTTGTTTTTGAAGTGAAACAATCTTCTTTTGATAAATTGTGCTGGGACGTCTTCATTTTTTCCCTCCATTTGGTGTTGATGAATCTCTGTGATGAACAACACTTGGATGTCTTTGGTTTCCACATCCTTTCTGGATTGATGCCTAGATTTTTCTGATTATTCCATACTTTCCACCTTTCTACTGTCTTGTCAACATATTTGGTTCCTTTAATTTTCTCCTGTTTTTGTTTGAAGTGGATTTGGTCATGGAGAAGTTTTGTTTGTGATTCCTTTGTAGCTTCTAATGGAAAAGTAAATCCTTCCAAATCTGAGTCATAGATGTCCTATTGATTTTCTTGTTCTTCATAACTCAATAAAAACATTAAAAACCTTTTTTCATTTATTGTCAATTTGAGCTTCATATTTTCAAAGTCCAAAATTACTTTACCTTGCTTTAGCCATGGTTGTCCTAAAATCAATTTCTTAGTCATCATATGATCATACCATTCTTCACAATCTATTTTCATTTTTTTTTCATTGAACTTAACTTCAATAGATGGTGAAGACAAGCTTTGTATTATCTGGCCCTCCAGTGTTTTAATAAATGTTTTACTCTTAGTCCTTTTAAAGTTGAACTTATCCAACAAAATTGAACTAATCAAATTAACCTGTGCACCTGAATCTATCAAAACCTTGAATTGCTCATTATGAAGATTCATTGTTATAACAGGCAAATGCTATCTCACCTTTGAAGGTGTTTCACATAAGAAGACTTCTCTAAGCTCCTTAGCATTTCTTATTCTTTCCTTTGCCTCTTGTTGGGCTTCATACCTGATTTTCCTATCTTCTTTTTTCCTGTTTTGAGATTGATGTATACTTCTCCATTCAGGAACAGTTAATGGAAGATCATACCTTTTTACCCTACATCCACTTATGAAATTTGGCATGATTTCTCCATCTATATTAGCTAATTGGATAGCTCCACTGTTACTAATTTGGTTGATGATATAAGGTCCATGCCCCTTCTTCTGAATTTTTTTTTGATGTTCCTTCACTGTATATGCCAAAACTAGATCCCCTACTTGCAAGTCTTTTTCTTTAATATGAACATCATGATAAGCTTTTGTCCTTCTTTTATCTGCATATATGCTCATAATTGCTTGAAGACTGGAAGCTCTAGGTTTTTCCAATTCCACCACTCTTTCTGATAACTCATGTCCAGTCCACTTGTATTGATTTCCCACCTTTAATGTTGGAATGAGAAATTCCAAAGACAAAACTGCATTTTGTCCATATACCAGATTAAATGGTGTTGTTCCAATAGCAGTTTTGTATGCCACTCTATAAGCCCATAGGACATGATTAAGTTGCAAATCCCAATCATTCCTATTTGTATTTACCAATTTTGACAAAACAGTGCAAAGTACCTTATTAGTACTCTCTGCTAATCCATTGGCTTGTGGATGATAAGGGGCTGACTTTCTATGACTAATCATGAAATACTCAGTTATGTTTTCAATTACTTGGTTTAAAAAATGAGCCCCCCTATCACTTATCAATTCAATTGGTAATCCAAATCTAGTGATAATATTTTCATAAAGAAATCTTGCAGTGGTTTGAGCATCATTCCTTTTTGTGGCCCTGGCCTCTGCCCATTTGGTCAGGTAATCTGTGGCTACAAGTATATATTCAGCATGGGAATGTTTTGCTGGAGGATGTATAGGTCCAATGAAATCCAACCCCCATTTACTAAACGCTCTTGTACTGATGGCATATCATCTCTTTTACTTGGTTGAATTACTTTTTGACAAATGTCGCATCTTTTCACATATGTTCTTGCATCAGGAAATAGAGTTGGCCACCAAAAACCAGAATATAATATGAGTTTAGCAGTCCTTTCACTTGAAAAATATCCTCCCGCCACTCTAGAATATGGCATCTCTAGCATTTCCATATACTTATCTTCAGGAACACATATTCTTAGATATCCATCCATCCCTTTCTTGTACAATTGGTCTCCTATCAATTGATATTCTTCAGAAATGATTTGTAAATTTCTTGAGTCTGCACTAGCTTTCACTGTCTGTCCTTTTTTGTTACCTCTTAACTCCTCAATTATGTTTGCACTCCAATCTGCATTTTTTTGAAACCAATAGAAAGTTGCAATTTCTGAATTTTGCAAAGATTGACATTTTGAACAATTAGAAATATATTTCTCTACATCTTGAATCTTGGTAGGCCAATGTACACCCATTCTATTGAGATTGTTTAAAGTGACTATCTTCGAAGCATGAGTACAAGGATTCAAATAATGAGATTTCCTTAAATACTCCTATTGCTCATCTTTTGGAGTACAATATTCCAATGTACCCATATAAATGAGATGATACAAATGGCTAGCTAGTAATGCAAAGTTCCTACTTTATAGTACCAAATGTGTGTTGTTTTCAGGTGTTCTGCAAGGTCCCCTGGTTAGCAAAGGCACCAAAGTCATGACCCATTCAGGAATACTTTCTATTTTGAATAGATATGCATCTGGTAATTCATCATCTAAAGGCGAACTTGGCTCTTTGGTTTGTATTTTGGACAAATGGTCTGCTCTTAAATTAGTTTTTCCTTGTTTGACCACTACCTCAAATTCAAATTCCATCAGTAGGAGAAACCATCTGACTATCCTACCTATGTGGCATGGTTTGTTTACCAAGTAGAGTAAGGCTTGGTGATCCACAAAGAATTTAAACTTGTTGGCTAACAGACAATGTCTATACTTTTTTACAGCAAATATAATTCCCAATCCTTCCCTTTCAGTGGTTGTATAGATTTTTTCAGCTAAATTCAATTGCCTATTGGCATGAGCAATTGGAAATTCTAATTTGCTCCCTTCTATTGGTTGTGCTAACACACGTCCCAAAGCATAATTTGAAGCATCCACATGAACATGAAAAAATTTATTCCATTGTGGAGTTCTTAGAATTGGTGCTGTTACCAAACAAGTTTTTAAAGTCTCAAAGGCTTGGTCACATTCTGTGATCCATTCAAATTTTGTAATCAATGCATACAAAGGTTTTGCAATGTCTGCAAACTTGTGTATAAATTTTCTATAATACCCACAATGTCCCATGAAAGTTTGAAGTTCTTTTACATTTATCGGTTTTGGGATCCACTATGGCCTTAATTTTTCTCTCATTAGTTGAAATTCCATTTCTAGAAACTATGTGACCCAGCATTCTCCCTTGCCTCACAAAGAACACACATTTCTCCGATTTAGACATACTCTATATGTTCTACATTTTTCAAATATATTTTCCAGATCTTTCAAATGATCTTGTCTTTCTAATGAAAAAGTGCAAAGATCATCAACATAAATTTCCATTATATTTCTAAGGAATTCTTTGAATATGTGACACATCAATCTTTGAAAGGTTGTTGGGGCATTAGTTAAACCAAAAGGCATAACCCTAAATGCATAGATTCCCCATTCTGTGGAAAAAGCAATTTTATTTTGGTCTTCCAAAGCTATTGGCACGTGATTATATCCTGGAAAACAATCCAAAAAACTATAGACCTCTTTACCTGCAACTCTTTGCAAAGGATGGTCGGTTATTGGTAATGGATAGCTATCTCTTATAGTTGCTCCATTAAATTTTTTCAAATTAATACATACCCTTAGTTTCCCATTCTTCTTAGGTACCACAACTATAGGAGATATCCACTCAGTATACTCAATCTCATAGATGAAATTGGCAGCCAATAGTTTGTCAATTTCTTCCTTTATTTTAGCAGAGTATTTGTCATTAAATGTATAGTGTCTTTGTTTGCTAGGTTTTGCATCAAGAATAATAGGAATCTTATGCTCACAAATTTTAGGATCAATTCCCTTCAAATCCTTATAACTGTAAGCAAACACATCCCTATAAGTTTTAACCAATTTCCTCAATGCTTCCTCCTCTTGATTTGTCATGTCATCAGCTATGACGATGTGTCTATCTTCCTCCTCTTCTTGAGTGATCACCACCTTCTTAGTTTGTTCCTCATTGTCATATGCCTCCCCCTTTTTCTTTTCTCTCTTTGGTTTCATTTTTAGAAGTAATCTGTCTTCTACTTCATAGGTCTTGAAATTTGAAGGTACATAAAATTGTTGATCTTCTTTCTTTATTTTTTTATTTTTTTCAACTTCTTGTTCTTTTTCTATTTCTTTGTGCTTACTTTTTTTATATGTTCCTGAGATTTTGTCTTTTATAGCATCTGTAGCTTCCACTTCTTCTAGAAATTGTGTTTTTCCAATTTTTAAAATTATCCCTTCCTTCAGTTCTTCCTCTGTTTTTGACACTTTTATCATTTGTATTCCTATATGGAAAATATCATATCCTTCTTCATTTTGGAATTTTACTCCCACATATTCATCACTGGCCAAATCCATTGTGGTCAAAATATGATTCCAACCATAAGGCTCAAACTCTTCATCTTTAAATTTTTGTGGTATGTAACTTTCATCTTGTGACTTCCTTTCTCCTAAACAATCTTCTTTTTTTAACATCCTTTTTTTATATAGGTGATTCCTGATCACATTACATTTCCAAATTGATGATTCTGTGTCATTATGATCTTCACTCCCAGATTCTTCACTCAATTCCTGATTTTGATGTACTTTGAACCATTCTTGAGGGGACATGTCACAATATTGCCCATTTCTTAAATTTACTCTAGTTACCCTTCCCTTGCTTTGAAGGTATAAGCAAATTTTTCCCCAATCTTGCACAATTTGCATTTGTCTCATAAATGGTCTTCCTAGGATGATTTCATATGAGGTAGATTGTGGAAATTCGACTATGGCAAAAGTGTGCTCTATCTCTATTCCACATATTTCCACAATCACCTTTTCCCATATTCCTAGGGGTTTTTCTATGTGTCCGTTTGCAAGTTGTAATCTCATTTTAGTGGTTATATGCTCATTCTGCCCCCAATTCCCAAGTTTGTTTAGTCATGATTGCCACTCTGGATCCACTATCTAATATGGCCTTAGCATGATTATCACCAAATTGTATTTTCAAAGTTGAGTTCCCTTCTTCTCCTTTACAGTATCCTCCTATTTTGTCAATAGGTATGTACCACAATTCTTCCAATTCTTGTTGCTGTGGATCTAGACTCTTTGACTTTGTTTCCCTAGTGTTTAGATTATGTTGTAATTGAGGATTTTGTTTTACCAATTCTTCCATTGTGGTTTGATATAGAATTGTACAGTGTTTGTCTAGATTGTTTTGAAAAGTTATTTGTGAATTATCTTCCTGATCAAGATGCTTCCTGGTTTCTGTTGCATTTGACCCTTCAATTATTGTTTGATGATTGTCTATTTCCCCAATCTTAAGTTGTGCTTCTTGTATGATTTGCTTACATCTTTGCATTCTTTCATCCTCTAATTCTGGCATAGGATATGCCATCACATGATCTGTAGGGTTTGGTCCATCTTGAATTCTTCCTTTTGTATGCTCTTATCAGAGTCTCCAGACTTTGTGAATTTTTTGCCTCTTCTTGAGTCTGTGTATTTTGTGGTTGGCTATTGTTTGGATGTTCCATAGTTTCTTCTTCCAAATTTTTACCCATTCTCATCTTTCTTTCCCATCTTCCTTTTTGTCTATTTTTCTTTTCTTTTGGAAATGGATTTTTCTTATGATCCTATGTGTGTCTCCTTTTTTATTTCTTGTTGTTTAGCTTGTGCTCTTGTTATAGAATTTATAGTTGCTTGATCATGATCACTCAATTCTTCTTGCTCCATTATGTTAACTGTTTTTAATGGTATGTTCCTAGATGTGTTCTGTTGTTTTTGAGGGTTTCTTGGACAATCCCTTATTAAGTGTTCCCTGCCACAATCCTTACAATATGCTCCTTCTATTCTTAGTGCTGGAGGTTGTGGATATTCTCTGATGAAATGTTCCCCCCCACATCTATAGCAAGTTATCTTCTGGCCTCCTTTGAATTGGGGTTTTTGATTGGACATGTAATTATTAGTTATGTACATGAATGTGGTTGTGTCCATTTCAATTCTCCCATTTCCCAAGTCCAAGGCTTGCAGTTCTGGTTCTCTTTGTTCATATCCTTCCCAATCTTCCTGATATCCTTCACTCAAATGGTAATCCTCTCTGTAAGATGATCTGAGTCTCATGTTTTCTTCTTCAACTGGTGTGTATTTTACTGGTACTACATTTGTTGGTAATGGTGGTTGTTGTCCAAGTACAGGTCTTGGTTGCTGAACAAATTCAGATTCTCTTTGTAAGTTGTGTTGGTTCATAAATTCCCTTTCTTTAATGGGTTGTTTATTGTAGAAACACTCCTCTCTAGCATGGTTTGTCCATTTTCTTTCTAAAGTACAATATTTGAGTGTTTTCCTATCTTGTAAATGTTGTGGTTTATGATAAGGACATTCTTGAACCAAATGACTCTCCCACAATTATAGCACTTCTTATTGGTTGATATTCTGGTGTTTATCAAATTTGTCTTGGTGTTAACTTCTAGGGCTTTAGCAATGGCTTGTGCTAATTCTTCTGTTGGTGGAATTTTATCTTCATTTGTTCTTGGTTGATCAAATGCTAATAAATCTTGTCCTCTGTTATCCTCTAAGTCTATTGCTCACACACACTCCTAGATCAGGACATCTCCTATAATACACCAAGGTTCTTAATTGTGCACTTCTCAGTCCTTCTATGAACAAAGAAACTTGTTTTGCCATTGAAGGTACCTCTTCTCTTGGACATCTATCAATGTATTGCTTGAACCTCCTATCAGCCTCTCTGACATTTTCATCTTTTTGTTGTTTAAAACTATGTATCAGGGTAGCTGTACTATGTTTAATTCCAGTTTTGGAGAATTCCCTATAAAGGCTTCAAGGAAAGATTCAATATCTGGATACATTTCCTTTCTCAATGGAATGAACCAAGATAATGAAGGTCCAGTTAGGGTTAGACCAAATGCTTCAAATTGCACTTTGTAATCCTCTACTTCTTCTGCGCTAATTAATTGTCTGAATTCTGTAGCATGAGCATGAGGATCAGAATACCCTTCATATTGATTCTTCATGCATTTTGCTACTTGATAGGGCCTAAGCATTCTTCCATGGTTTTGCCACTGATGTCTCCTTCTGATGGGAAAATCATTCATTCCTTCTACTTCTCTTTCAAAAGGATTTGGGGAAGTGTGTACTCTCCTACCTTGTTGTTGTTCAATATTAGTGTGATTTTCATTTTGTCTTGGCAAGTCTGGTTGCCCTAGGTTTTGTTCCCAAGGTCTCTTGTCTACACACTACCCTAAGTCATTAGAGTTTTATGGATCTTGTGAAAATATGTATACACATCCGTGTCTATCCTCATATCTGCCATCCTTAAATTGTGCCATTGGCATTATATTTAAGGGAATCTCTAAGTTTCTCATCCTAATGAGAAACTTATGCATACCATCTTGATACACATAGGCTCCAAACCTATTTGTATACATGTACTTGAGGATATTTCTATAATCACTAGTTTCAGAGGCTTCATTTGTTTCATTTAAATTTTCCATATTATTTGTCTGTCCTAAATCCCTTTCTTGTAATTCTCCTAACACTGGCTCTATTTCTTTCCTTTTTAACTCTTGTTTATAGGTGTAAACAATTTATTACCAGATCTCAAAATCGTTCAATTATTTCACGATTCTGTGAAGAGAATCATGTTTCTCACGATTCTGTGAAGAGAATTGTGTTTCTCACGATTCTATGAAGGGAATCGTGTTTGTCACAATTCTGTGAAGAGAATTGTGTTTGTCACGATTCTATGAAGGGAATCGTGTTTGTCCAGATTCTGTGAAGAGAATCATGTTTGTCACGATTCTGTGAAGAGAATCGTGTTTGTCACGCTTTTGTGAAAGAAATCGTGTTTGTCACGATTCTGTGATGGGAATTGTGTTTTTCACGATTCTGTGGAGGAAATCATGTTTATCACGATTCTATGAAGAGAATCGTGTTTTTCATGATTCTGTGAAGAGAATCGTGTTTTTCACAATTCTGTGAAGAGAATCGTGTTTTTCATGATTCTGTGAAGAGAATCCTATTTTTCACAATTCTTTGTTCACAGACAATCGTGATTGCTCACAATCATTAAAAACACCATTTTTTAATGAAAATCGTATTCTATGAATCGCGATTTTGTGTTTTGGTCACAGAATCGCGATTCTGTGCAAGTTCTTGTAAATTTTTGATTTTTTGGTTTTTTGATTTCTTATTCCACAGTTAGAAGCGCCTTTTCAAAATAATAACATGCAATGAAGAACTTTCAACAAAGCGACAATTTTTCCTACAAAAAGTTCAAAAGTAATAAAAATCATGATTTCAAGTTTTTCAATGATTTTCAGTATTTTCAACCTCTATCCATTATTTCTAGTTTGAAAATATATAGAAATTTAATGTTAAGAAAAATTACCTCGTAGCTTGATAAAAAACCGCCCAGAAGCTTTGTGATTGCAAGAAGTCGCGGTTTTGACAGCTCTTCCCACTCACTCTCTCACTCAAATGAATGGTTTTTCTGAGATTTTAGGCTTTTATAGACTTTAGACAATCGCGATTGTGAGTGATTTTCACAATTTTGAGTTCCCACCTTATGATTCTTGTTCTTTTACAACTTTTGTTGTTTTATAAAAAAAAATCTTATCCCTTCCAACAAAATTTGCTCACTTTCCTCTACTAATAAAAATCGCAATTTTGTGTTCAATTCTCAAATTTGATCACTTGATGCTCAATTCTTACTAAAATTTTGAAATTTTGATTTCCTTCACTTATGCAACTTATGAAACCTTTTAAAATTGCTTTCCTTAATACCCAATAGTGCAACTAAGTCAATTTCGTTATCTTACTAAAAATCGCGATTTTGAGTTGAGAATCGTGTTTTTTCTGAACTTCCCTTCTTTTGTACTTTTTGACTTTTCTTCCCTCCTGGTCTTCTCCAATGTTCTTCACCAACTCTAGATCAATTGTCACCTGCAATTATACACCACCAAACTCATTCAAAGAGATTAAAATTTTGAAAAACTTAAACAACAACTTTTACTCTAAATATTTTTTATGTTTCTTTCAATTTTTGGATTTTTCTTTCGCTATTCCCTTTCCACCGTTCAACACCAATCCTCCTGCAAAACTTCCTAAGAAAAAAGAAATTTGTTTGGACATTTAATAGATTTTATGATTTTTTTAGTATTTTGAACCCTAAATTAAGGAAAACACTTCACTTAGGGTTTTCTTGTTTCAAGATCCATTGATCTTTTATATCATGATTGGTTATACTCTTTATGCTTGCAATCTAACAGTTTGGAAGTAGAGCTTTTCAAGAAAATATGTGTTAAGAAGTACAAATATCAATTCATGCAAAGATAAACTCAACACCTTTTTTCTCAACTGGCAAATAAATATTTTCTCAAGACTATTACTTTACCTTGGATAAACAAATGGATCAATCAATTTTTCACATAGCTACTTCACTTGACTTTCCTCATTGCAACCATGTCATCTTTTCCAAGAATTGACAGATTTTGCTTGGTACTTAGTCAAAAAGCAATCTACTTATGCAAAGATAATCACATTTATCTTTCCTTTAACAATCTTGCTTCAATTTTTGTTCACACACCTGCACTTTACTCTTAAAAGGTATGAGCAACTATCAATTTGCAAAAATTTCACAACTTCTTTATCTCTAAAGGTTAATTCATGCTTTCTTTTCCCAAAAGACAAGCAAAGAAACCTACCTTTTCAATTTTTATTTCTTGATTATAGAGTAATACCTTTTCAATGTGTTCAAATACCATAAAAAATGGAAGATCCAGCAAGGTCCAAGACTTCAATGAAGCTTTTGCTTTGTTCCTCAGCAACGATACCAAAAAGTGTTTGTTGTTACCCTTTGGAGTTGTCCTCTCCAATCATTATAGCATAAAAGATCAACTACATATCTTTAAATTGTCAATCTGGGAAGTATGCAAAGAACACAACCCCTTCTAGTTAATGGAATCCAAGAATAAGAGTTAAGATGACTGTTTTTATGAGAGATTTGTGAAAAAGGAAGAAAATATCTAGGGTTTTGATTATCTTGAGTTCTACAACATCATTTTTAATGATCTTTGTGCCTAAAGTGTGACATTTCCACATTAGAATACAAATATGAAGTCAAATTTCCAAAACAGTACCTGTATCACACAGACAAGACAATCATGATTTTGTAAAAACTGAGAATTTCCAATTCCAGCTTTGTTCTTTTGCACTTTCTTACTCAATACCCTGAGAATCATCCATCTTCATTCACCTCACTTAGAAATACACAAGGAAAGTTCACAAATTCCATGGATTACACAATGATAAGACTCAACAAATCAAGAGAAAGATCATGAAAGGAGAAAACACAATTTTCTGTAGGAGAGCTCTCACATTACTTGGATGGCATCAAAATAATACAACCAACCTCTTCAAAATAGAAGAAATTATCTTTTATACTTTTTCAAGTGTCCCTTTTCACACTTGAATTTTGGTCCTTTTCACCTTCTATTCTAAAAATATGCTATCTAAGAGCTTCCAAAAATTATAGGAAAAATACATATGATCCTATTTTACATGAGGAAGACTTTTCCTCAATTTTTACATCATTTGTATAGATATTTGTACAAAATTTTGACATTTTACAAATAGTTTTCCTTCAAAAAAATGCTTCCTCTAACAACTACTAAGAGATTTCACCATCACATGAATGCCTCAGTTTGATTCGACGCTCCCCGGTAATGGTGCCAAAAAACATGTGTACCTAAGTATCGACATAGGGACTTGAGGAGAAAGAGACTATACCTCAATCCCCTACAAGTGCATATAGTGGGGATTACACGCTTTAATTATCAATCCAAGAAGTATCTTAACCCACTCGAGTGTATGAAGACATGCATTCAAGTGTAGGTCAATGCAAAAGTGAACTAACAAAGGTGCACACAAGTGTAAACTATCTCACTCAAAGCTTTCAAGGTCGGCTATGGCATCGCGATACCTAGAGAAATAGTCAACAATAAATCAAGTTTTTCTCTCAACTCTAGACTTGGAATATAGTGAATGGCGGGTTCTTTTGAAGTGCTTGAGAAGATGCATCCAATGATCATATTTTCACTCGACTTTGATGTTCTTGCTTCAAGTTATGAGCAAAATACTGAGCCAAGGGATTAACCTACCTATGCTTCAAGACTTTCTACACTCCGCACACACCTTACCAACACTAAACAAGCACTACCATGGATAGACAACACTTCAATACACTCTTTTCAAGCATCACACATACATGCAAGCTCACAAGCAAGAAGATACAGAGAGGAGTAGACACAAATTCGAAATTCTATGCTCTTCTTTCTCACAATGGCCAAAAAGTTCTTACAAAGAGTCACAAAATGACTTATATACATGTGTCCTAAAAATGGTCCTTTCACACAAGAGACCGGCACTTTATTGACTTAAAAAACTAATTCCCTACTAATTTACAAGGGTAATGATACATATATTTATGGATATGCATCTAGAGGACTCCTCTAGTGCATTTACATAGGAAAATATATTACAAAGTGAATATGTTACAAAAATAAAGTGTCCAAATCGGAAAAATTTTTGGGCCCTACTTTTTCTCTACATCTCTGCTCTGCAACAAAGATGAAGAATCTCAAAGTTATGATGAAGCAAAGGGTAAGAAACAATGGGAAGAAGCAATGAAGGAAGAGTTCAATGCAGTTGAAGAGAACAAGACTTGGGAACTTGTTCCAAAACCAAATGGTAAGAAATTGATTGGAAATAAATGGTTTTACAAAGTTAAGAAGCTTGCAAATGGAAGAATAGTTAGATATAAAGTTGAGAGCATATAGTGACTCAGATTGGGCAGGAAGTTAAGATGATAGAAGGTCAACACATGGGTATATGATATACATAGGAGATAAACTTGTGAGTTGGTGTTCAAAGAAGCAACATACAATGGCTTTATCATCAATTGAAGCTGAGTACAAAGGACTTGTGGAAGCAGCTAAAGAAGTGATATGGATGTAGACCCTATTCAAAAGCTTGGACATTGATCAAGGTATACCTATCATACATGGAGATAATATGAGTTCATTGTATCTTGTAGCAAATCCTGTATTTCATGCAAGAACAAGACACATAGAGATTCAATATCATTTTCTGAGAGAAAAAGTAATGGAGAAAGAGCTTGAAGTGGTATATACTCCTACAAAATATCAGATTGCAAATATTATGACAAAGATCTTGGATGGAGTGAAGACAAGTAGATTTAAGAAATGACAGGAATAAAAGAGAAGACGAATACATGAAGAATATAGAGAATGCTAATTAGTGATTGAGGGGGAGTTTTTGGGGCTTCAATTCACACTAATTAGACATAAAAATGTGAAGGCATATGAAGGAAGAAGAAAGACAAAGAGAAGTGAAAGCAAAACACTCAAACAACCTAAGTGAAGGAATAAATTCACACTTGTAATATAGTGCAAACTTAGAGTTTAATTTTGGTATAGAACTTCTAGAATTATGAGTTTGAGTCTAGGAGTATGTAGAACATATGTATATAAGTAAATTTGAGTTAAAAACATAAAATGAGAACTTGATTTGTAAGTCTTATGTGAGTAGAGAAGTAATCAGGTATTTTATGAGAGAAATGTTGAGGAAAAGCTACTCAGAGTAGGATAGTTTTCCATGGCTATGAGTAGAATGAAGGCAAGCCATTTTGTACACATCTTCTCTAATAGATAATACATGTTTGTGTAGAAGGATTTGATCTAATTCCTCTTGTGTAAAGAATTCTAAGTGTTTTCATATCAGTGTGAAAGTTAGTTGACAATTATGAGTTTTTTGGTACACGTTTCACTAATCTTATAAAGATTAGATCTCACAGTATAGTGTAAAGTTTTTCATGAGTGATAGCTCATTTTGAAGTTACTACCTTCAACTACAATCGACCAAAAGATCTTTCCAAAATAGGATGTGTACTCAAAGGAATGAGTCCAACAGTGAAGGTATGTCAAATCAATGAAGCTATTTTTCAAATTTCAAACATAGTTCAAATGTTGAAGTGAATTTAGAAGATTCTGAAGTTATTACTTGAAAGTTTTGCTTGGAATGGGTTAGTTGAAATTAGCAAGAACTTCTACTAGCAAATTATAAAAAAAAATTACAAGAATCAATCTAATACAGATCATATTTGAAGCTAGAAGAAAAGGGTAGATTTTTGGAAAGTGTATTTTTTATTTTCACTAAGTTCAGTGATAAATTTTTCAAATTTGGAGTGTTGCTAAGCTAATGATGGTTATGGAGGAATTCTAATATCACTTTAGCTTAGTTCTTGTGGTGTTACATACACCAACACAAACCACTATATGTTTTGTTAAAGAACATATACAAAAGTGTCCGATGGCCATTTGGCCTTCCATGTGGACACTAGTGGTATCAATCTACTACTAAAGGCCAATATGGCCAAAGTAACTATGAGAGAAAAATGAAGAATGATAAAGAATACCTGAGTGTAAGTATACGAGCTATACCTCCCCCATGATGAGCATGTTACACAGTATACAAGTGACTGTGTAAGATCATGAATCAAGTAACCCCCATCAAGTGACAATAGCATTAAAAGCTATCCTGTGGTAGAGCTTTAGTCAAAGCATCTGCAACATTATCTTGAGTATGAGCCTTCTTAAGAATAATGGGCTTAGTGGCTAAGAAACCTCTAATGAAGTGATACCACACCTCAATGTGCTTGATCTTTGCATAATAGACCGGGTTCTTAGCCAAAGCAATGGCACTCTAACTATCACTGAGTAAATGAGGTACATGCTGAGGTAGACCCATATCACAAGCAAGAAGAGAAAGCCACGATGCTTCTTTACATGCCTCAATTGCTCCAACACACTCTGCTTCTATGGTGGAAACAACTCTACATTTTTGAAGATGAGATCCCAAGAGATAGCACCTCTAGCAACATGAAAAAAGTATCCTGATCTAGACTTATGATTGTCTACACAACCAGCATAGTCAAAATCTATGTAACCAGTAATGGATGCTTTCCCTCTACCTAAGCATAGACACTTGTCCTTAGTGCCACTCAGACATCTCACAATCATCTTGACTACTTCCCAATGTTTCTTGCCAAGATTAAACATATATATGCTCACAACTCCCACTACAAATGCAATGTCTGGTCTCGTAGCTACCATAGCATACATGAGACTACCAACAATAGACTCATAAGGAACTTTGTTCATGAATTCCTTTTCCTCATATGATTTGGGGCAATCATCCTTGCTCAGTTTCACATATGTGGGTAAAAGTGTAATCAATGCCTTTCCACCCTGCATATTGAACCTGTGAAGTACTTTGGATATGTACTCACTTTGAGACAAATATATGCATCTTTTACTCCTATCACGAGTAATGCACATGCCAAGAATATGTTTGGAACCCCCCAAATCCTTCATATCAAATGTGTCACTCAACTTCTTTTTGAGAATTGACAAGTCATAAGAGGACTTCCCAGCAATCAACACATAATTGACATAAAGTATCAAGCATATCAAGCTGCCATTGTCTAGGGGACTATTTAAGTCCATATAAGCTCTTCTTGAGCTTACAAACTAGACTTTCTTTGCCAAGAACTACATAATCCTCTTGTTGTTCCATATAGATCTCATCTGTAAGATCATGTAAGAAAGTAGTTTTCACATCTATTTTTCTAGCTCTAAAGCCTTCATTGCAACGAATCCAAGCAACATGCACAGGGTAGTCATCTTGACCACTAGAGAGAAGATTTCCTTGAAATCAACACCATGTTGTTGCTTAAAACCCTTTGCAACAAGTCGTGCTTTATACTTTGGAGAAGCACTATCTGATGTGAATTTCAACTTATATAGCCATTTACATGGTAAAACTTTCTTTCCCTTTGGCAAACGTACTAAATCCCAAGTACCATTTTTAGGAATAGAATCCAATTCACTCTTCATGGAACACTCCCACTTCACATGATCTATTGTTTGCATAGCCTCTTTGTAGAAAGAAGGCTCACTAGCGTTTGTTAGCATAACAAAATCCAAACCTAGAACATATCTATCAGGTGGATGTGGGACATGTATAGAGCATCTGAATGGTTGCTGAATAAGAACATTTGCAAACTGGTCTGATAAGATATTTTCTTGAACATCCCTCCATGCAACCTTTTTATGCATGCTAATTGGAGGACTAGTATCCTCAAACACCACTCTTCTCACATCAACCTCCTTAATGGGTTGTTTATGCATTTTAGACTCATTGAAAATGACATCACTACTTTTGATTACTGATCGTGTTTTAGGATCCCATAAGCGATATCCAAATTGTCCTTCTCGACCATATCCAAGAAAAATGCGTTTTTTTGACTTATGGTCCAACTTTTGTCTAAGATTATTGGGTATATGAACATATGCTTCACACCCAAAAACTTGAAGATGATCATAATATGGTGGCTTCCCTTTCCATAACTCTTGTGCCACTTTCAGACCTTTGGCAATACTAGGTGAAAGGTTAATCACGTGAATTGCAGTCAATACTACTTTTGCCCAAAAGCCTTGTCAAAGGTTTGCATGATGCAACATAAAAACTACTCTATCCTGAATAGTTCTATTCATCCTTTCAACTACACCATTTTGTATTGGGTTATATGGAGTTGTAAACTCTCTACAAATTCCTCTAGACTGACAAAAAAGGCTGAATTCATGTGAGGTATACTCACCCCCATTATCTGAATCTAAAGCCTTAGCTTAGTTCCTTTTTCAGTCTCAAGTAAAGAAAACCATTTTTTGAAATTAGAAAATACTTCATCCTTCGCTATGATAGGATATACCTAGCATCATCTATGAAAGTGAAAAAGTAAAGAGAACCCCCTAATGACCTTGTGAGCATAGGACCACACACATTTGTATGAACGAGATGTAGATGCTGAATTGAAGAGTCAATGTTTTGTGCACATTCCTACTTTGCTTTCCATGTTGATAATCTTCACGAAATGAAAAATCGGAGAAAGATAACATAGGTAAGTAGCCAGAATGAGAAAGATTTTCCATTCCACTAACTAATATATCGCCCAAATGGCCATGCCAAATACAAGCCATGGGCTGTTCGATAACAGCTAACAAGTGTTCTTTATGTGATACAAATAAAGGATAAAGTGAGCCAACTTTGCTTCCTTTTGCAATAACCATATTTCCCTTTGATATGCAAAATGATTGAGCATAGAAGACCACCTTGTAACCAAGGTCATCAAGTTGACCAACTGACATCAAACTGCATGATAACTGAGGTACATGGCATACATTGTGCATACTAAATTTTGAACTATCTATGAACTGCACAACCACATCTTGAATCCCCACAAAGTCACAGTGGTAAGAGTCACCAAGTCTCACGATACCAAGAGACTAGAGAACCATTATCTATGTGGTGTCACATGGAAAGAAGCACCATAATCTAGCAGCCACGTGTGGGAAAGAGAATCAGCCATAAGTGCCTTAGTTGGCATAGTACTATCAAGTGTCAGCACATCAGTATCATAAAAAATAGCATTAATTTCTTCAATGTTCACTGTCAAGGTAGATGATGTAGGTAGCTCTTTAACATGCCCATCAACATTCTATCCTTTACCTTTAGCATTCTTTAATGAATAACAATCTTTCTTCATGTGTCCTTTCTTATGAAAATAATGGCATTCGATATCCCTCTTCCTTGATTTACTTATACTCTCATTCCATTGACCGTTTGTTTCTTTGTTCTTGCTCCTACCATGTTGTTGACTCTTTCCTTGGTGAGAATCACAAACATTATATGCATCACCACTCTGAGTGCCAACCATAGATTTTCTATGAATCTCCTCACTCAAGAGTGCTCCATATATGTCATCATAGACTATATTCCCACCAGGTGCACTATTTCTAAAAGCTGTGCAAAATGTATCCCATGATGATGGCAAGGTACATACAAACAAGACTGCTTTCATTTCATTATCCATATGCATTTTTTGAGCTGGTAACTAGGAGAATATAGCATCAAACTCATTTAGATGAGCAGTAACACTATTTGTGTCCTTCATGCATAAGTGATATCCCTTTCTCATCAGATGCACTTAAATTCTTTTGTCACTTTTTCATATGTAATGCATAACTTCTTTCAAAGCTCCTCTGCACTTTCACAGTCTAATACTGTGAAGTAAGCATTATCTACCGGGTGCAATTGAATGGCAGACCTAGCCATTTCATTTAAATCATCCCAATCATCTTCATTCATGTCAGTAGGCTTCTTTGAGATTCCATTTACTGGCTTCCATTGCCTCCTCTGAATCAGCACATCTTTAATCTGATTCTTCCATAGAGCAAAGTTTGTGCCATCAAATTTTTGGATCTCAAAATGGTCTTTACCCTACAAGTTATAGCTCCTCCTTGGAACACTAGCACTAGACCCTGATCCACTAGATGTGCCTGAGACCTTTGATGCCATAATGGTAGAGAACTGAATAGAATGGTAATGGAGATAGAAGAGTCCAAACCCCACTAAGGCTCAAAGAAGGATGATCAAGTGTTAGATTTTGGGAGAGAATTCAGTACTCTTCCCAAAAAAATGAATCAATGAACAGTAGTGACCAACCAAAAGGATGTGAGAATGAATGTGCTCACTCCAATAAGTGTATCAAGTGAATTGAGCACTATATAGTTGAAAAAACCAAAATTCTAGAAAATTTTTGCCAGAATATCCTCTACGAATCGAGCATATGACCAGTGTCAAAATCTCATAAAAGTGCAAGTATTGACATGTTTACTGGCATATTGAATCACTGATTCCATTGCATATAATCATTTACTCGAAAGAAGACAACTAGGCTTATCGAGCGCCTATGAACAACAATCATACATCTCCTATGGCGAGATTGGGTAAGTTTTCCACCTACATCACCAAAGAGACCCCGACATCTGGGTCTCTCCCAGTTAAGAAAAGCTCACCACGACCCTCTTTATCAAATGTAAAAGGCTTTATGCAAAAACGTAACCACTATATCAATGACCACATGGATGTACATATGCTGTATCCACAAAAGCATACATAGTGTGTATGTGCTCAATATATGCAGTAAAATGGCACTAAATGGCTGAATTCATTGATCAAAAACTGGCCAACAACACCTACAAGTGTCTATCAACTCTATTCTTTAGGATCAGAAACTTGCATAGACTTGCAGTGCCTGTTCCCACCACAACTAAAACCTTTCAAGAAACCTATAGATTAACTAGTGTGGCTGAAAACATGGCCCCAAAAGGTGAACATTCATTGTTGAAGAAATATAAATAACACTCTTCTTGATGTTCTTGGACCTCTATGAAGAGAACTATTCACAAAAGTACTCCAAAATGGCTCCAAAAGACACCCCAAAAATGCTTCAAAAATAGGCTTTGAAAACAAAGAATGAAGATTTGAGGACCCAAAACTTGTTGAAGATAATGTCACCCTTAGTCTTTTCCCTTTTTCAAGCACCACAAGAGTGTAGCTTAGTGGCAAGAGATTGCCATGGTTAAACGAGCTCTAGGGGGAATAGTACTAGGATGGGTGACCTCCCAAGAAGTACCGGGATCCTCTGTCTTCCTTGATCGTTGAGGTCCTCCCTCGTGTGCAACCAACAATGACTTTGATGACTTGGATGAAAAGGTATGCCAAGGTCTATTCCTTGGTCACAACCTTAGTCCTAAGCCTTGGGTGGGTGGGTGCTCGCTTCGCTCACACAAAAGGAACAAAGCTTTTGCATCGAAATGCTTTGATACCAGTGAAGTATTTTAATGGTGATGCACCATAGTGTGCTCTTCTTCTTGAGACCTCCATGATGAGATCCTTGGAGTTTGAGATTGAGCTCCAAGCACCACACACAGTATTATGCACAAAGGCTGTAGAACACACAAAAAAAACGCAGTACATAGGGAGCATGAACACAGACTTCTTAGATGTTACAAATACGATCTAACTTCTAGTCTGTGGCTGGCCATGCCACTATATGTTTTATTAAAGAACATATAAAAAAGTGTTCGATGGCCATTTGGCCTTTCACATGGACACTAATAGTAACAATGTATGTGGCCAAGCCCTCCTTATATACGTGTTCGAAGGTGGTTATGAATTGATGATTTCAACAATCCAAAAAAGGATATCTAGATGTTAGAATCAAGCAAGTATACAATCAATCTTAGGGTTCCGACACGTTCCAAACATGATAGAAGGATTCGACTCTCCAAATTATGAACCAATGATATAAAAAGTCACATGGGAATTAAGGTTCATGATGATTTCCTTTGTGCCCATGAAATCACCTCCCCCTCAGGCAATGAGTTCCACGAGGAGCGATCATGTTCTCTAGTCTTGGCCTCCGTTGGATTTTTCTTATGAGATTCTCAAACCTCAATTAGTGCTCTTTGAAGTTTCTCTATAGTTTCCTAAGTATGATCATATATATCAATCCTTGAGATATTCTTGAATCTAGGACATGATCGACTTCGAATTCTTCATGATCATCAATCTTGATAGGTGTTTTCCTACTCACTGTAAGGACAATCTTGTGCCATATGCTTTATGTATTTCCTCTCTATCATATAGTAATATGATCATGGAGCTAAGAAATTTTGGGTTTGCATGGGGGAAGCATTGGCCATGTGATCAACACTAAAAGTATAACATTGTTTGATAGCAGCTGCCTTTTGATTCTATCCATTATGTAAGTTTTCTCCTAGCTTTTCTCCAACTAACTTAGCTAATTCCTCCATTGAAGATGTAGGTTTAGATGTGATACTCATTACACATTTTGATCCTTTTTAGATCTTTAAAAATTCTAGCTCCTCTCTTAAGGTGTCTTCTATGTCTATGCACATTCACACACATTGATCTAGGGTGGACTAGGTCTACCCCTTCCGTTACCGTTAGTGTCCATGTGAAAGGCCAAATGGCCACGGACACTTTTGTTGCGAACATTTGTTTTATGTAGGGTACAAGTTTCAAATTATGTAAATACCTTTGGGAAGTCTTCAAATACTTCAAGAAGGCTCATATTATTCATAAAAGATAGCAAAAATACCAAGTGAGTTCTAGAACATGGTGAGTCAAATTAGTGAGTCACAAGGGAGCTGCAGTGGTGTCCTAGTGGAAGGTAGATGTGGCTAGTTCTCAAAGTCCATCAATACTTTGCTTATTTGAGCACTTGAGTCATGTAATACCTCCATTCAAGTGTCTACCACGAATTTAGATGTATTAGGAAGGCTTTAGATTAGTTTCCCATGCTATAAAAAGAGGAGAAAAGTCGTGATCTTGTGGGAAGTCCAAGAGAGGCATATGTGTATCTCTATGCTGCTGTAGTTTTTTATGCAGAGATTGCAGAGCTTGTATCTCCCTCATTATATATCCAAATTACATGTTTGATAGCTCATTTGAAAGCTCTTACTGCCTATTTGTTTCCTATAAATTTTCATAATCATTGGAGTTGTGAGCTGAGAGCAGTACTCTCTGCAAGTAGTGTGTGTTCTCTGTTTTTTATCCCTACCGAAGGTCTCCATTAAACCTCCAACTTGCAGAGGTCATATCTCCTTGTGTACTTATCAAAATTGAGTGTTCTTTGGCTCATTGGAAAGCTCTTAGAGTCTAGTTTATGTGTGTGAAACAGTTTTTGAAAATTCCAAGTGAATAAAGAGCAGTTTTCTTTGCAAGAAAACTGGTTTGTTCATACAAGTTTGTGAAAAAGTCAACTAGGTCATGTTGGGTTTCACCTACTTCTAGCTGTACTTTGGAGATCAATAAACTCCAACATTGGTAGCAGAGCAAGGAATTGAAGCTTGGAGAAGGTTATAATACCTTGATGAAGAATTTGAGGCTATTGGAGTAGCGGTTCATCATCGACACTACACAAAGGTAGAAGGAGATAGCAAGAAAGCATCTCAAGCAACATCCAAGCAAAGAAAGGTGCATAGACTTTATTACAAAGGTAAATCTCATACTTCTTCTTATCACATATATCCAAAAGGAGGGTTAAAGGAGGAAGTTTAGTATTTACACAATGGGCGATCAACATGCACAAATAGAGAAGCTTGATAAGAACAACTATCAAGCATGACGATTTAGAATCACAACATACTTGCAAGGTAGAGGCTTGTATGGTTTGATTGATGGAACGGATATCAAACCTATATTACCAGAGGATCCAAATCAGCAACAATTGAGGGAGTTTAGACTTTGGAATGAAAGAGACAAAAGGGTTATATTCATTTTATCACAAAATATTCAAGATTCCATGGTAGGACACATACAAGATCTAGACACAAGTAGAGATGTTTGGCTTGCATTGGAAAGGTTGTATGCTACAGGTACAAGCAAGCAAGATTCAACTCAAAAATGAGTTGAATAACATAAAGAAAGATACAAGGACATCGGTCAATGATTACTTGTTGAAGGTTAAAGAGATTGCAGATCAACTAGGATGAATTCAAGCTCATGTGGAGGATGACGACTTGGTTGCACATACTCTCAATGGACTCAAGGATGATGAGAGATGGAAACCATTCATTACTTTAGTTTATGTTAGAGGAAAATTACCAGACTTTGATCAACTTGTTGCTCTTATGGTCACAGAGGAGATGAATCTAAATGGCTCTACTTCAAATCAAAAAGGATATCAAAGACAAGCTCTTTATGTAGGATCATCAAGAGGTGGAAACAGAGGAAGAAGAGGTTCAAATAGAGGTCGAGGAAGAAGGAGTGATGATCAAGGGACTTCAATTGGCTTCTTCAACACAAGAGGAAGAGGAAGATCAAGCGCTAGAGGTACGAGAGGCTACTACAACTACAATCAAAGACAAAGGAGTGAAGATAACAACAATTGCTATATATGTGGAAGGTATGGAAACTATGCCAAAGATTGCTATCAAAATGAAAATAATCAAGGTAGTAATCAAAGAAGAGGCTATTCAAGAAGAGGTAAACAACAAGGAAATTATGCGGTTGAAGGTAAAAGTGATGATTATGATTCTCTTCTTATGATGAATGTAGAGACTAAGATGAATTGCAATAGTGATGTATGGTATGTAGATAGTGGTTGCTCTAACCATATGTCACATGATGCTTCATGGTTTTCTAATATGCATAATCCTTCATGTAAATGTCATGTTGAAACAGGAGATGATACAACACATAAGATTATGCAGGTTGGAGATGTTGTTTATGCAGGATAAGAGCAAGACAAATTGCTTGAAGGATGTACTTTATGTGACAACAATCACTAAGAATTTGATGTCAGTTGGTCAAATGGTAGAAAAAGGTTTGCAAATAAGATCTAATCATGCAGGTTGCTTCATTGAGGATCCAAAGCAAAGGAGGCTAATTGCTAGAGGTAAAAAACAAGGTAGATTGTTTACATTCAAGGTAAACCCAAATCATACAAACTATTTCTCTTATGGTATGCATCGAATAGCAGAGCTTGATCTATGGATGCAGATTGGGCTGGAAGCAAAGATGACAAAAAATCCACAAGTGGATATGTGGTAATAGCAGGAAACAAGACATTAACATGGAGTTCAAAGAAACAACCTACAGTTTCTTTATCTTCTACAGAGGCTGAGTATAGAGGTTTAGCATTGGCTACTACTGAGGTTATGTGGTTTAAAAAGTTGTTTCATGACTTGAATGTGCAGGTTGATGTACCACTGATATATAGGGAAAACTTGAGTAGCATTCATATGACCTCAAATCCTGTTTTTCATGCTAGAACAAAGCATATAGAGGTTCACTATCATTATGTTCGAGAGAAGGCCATAAACAATGAAGTACAAGTTTCTTTTGTGGGAACAAAGGATCAAGTTGCAGATATCTTCACCAAATCCTTGGATGGACCGAAGCTTCAAAGATTCAACTATATTCTTGGCATGAAGGAAATACCCTTTGAAACTTGAGGGGGAGAATGTTGCGAACATTTGTTTTATGTAGGGTACAAGTTTCAAATTATGTAAATACCTTTGGGAAGTCTTCAAATACTTCAAGAAGGCTCATATTATTCATAAAAGATAACAAAAATACCACGTGAGTTCTAGAACATGGTGAGTCAAATTAGTGAGTCACAAGGGAGTTGCAGTGGTGTCCTAGTGGAAGCTCGATGTGGCTAGTTCTCAAAGTCCATCAATACTTTGCTTATTTGAGCACTTGAGTCATGTAATACCTCCATCCAAGTGTCTACAACGAATTTAGATGTATTAGAAAGGTTTTAGATTAGTTTTCCATGCTATAAAAAGAGGAGAAAAGTCGTGATCTTGTGGGAAGTCCAAGAGAGGCATATGTGTATCTCTATGCTGCTGTAGTTTTTTATGCAGAGATTGCAGAGCTTGTATCTCCGTCATTATAAATCCAAATTACATGTTTGATAGCTCATTTGAAAGCTCTTACTGTCTAATTTCTTCTTGTAAACTTTCATAATCATTGGAGTTGTGAGCTGAGATCAATACTCTCTGCAAGTAGTGTGTGTTCTCTATTTTTTATCCCTGCTGAAGGTCTCCATTAAACCTCCAACTTGCAGAGGTCATATCTCCTTGTGTACTTATCCAAATGGAGTATTCTTTGGCTCATTAGAAAGCTCGTAGAGTCTAGTTTATGTGTGAGAATTAGTTTTTGAAAATTCCAAGTGAGTAAAGAGCAGTTTTCTCTGCAAGAAAACTAGTCTGTGCATAGAAGTTTGTGAAAAAGTCAACTAGGTCATATTGGGTTTCACCTACTTCTAGCTGTACTTTGGAGATCAATAAACTCCAACAACTTTTTTATATGTTCTTTAATAAAACATATAGTGGTCTGGTCAGTCACACACTGTAAGTTTGACCACATTTGTAACACCTAAGAAGTCTGTGTTCATGCTCCCTATGTACTATGTTTTTCTGCATATTTTGTAGCCTTTGTACCATGTGCAGTGTTTGGAGCTTGGTTTTTTATTCAAAGGATCTCATTGTAGAGCTCTCAAGAAGGAGAGCACATTGTGGTGAATTTCGATCAAAATACTTCATGGGTATCAGAGCATTTTGATGCAAAAGCTTTGTTCCTTTTGTGCGGGCAAAGTGAGCACCCACCCACCCAAGGCTTTCAACTAAGGTACTAACCAAGTCATAGACCTTGGCATACCTTGTCATTTGATTCACCAAATTCACCATTGGCACCGTTGGCTATGCGCGAGGGAGGACCTCAAAAATCAAGGAAGATAGAGGTTCCTGATACTTCTCGAGAGTCACCCATCCCAATATTGTTCCCCCGGAGCTCGTTTAACTATGGCAATCTCTTACCACTAAGCTGCACTCTTGTGGTGTTTCAAGAAGGGGAAATACTAAGGTTAACGTTACCTTGAACATGTTTTGGTCCCTCAAAACTTCATTCTTTGCTTTCAAAGCCTATTTTTGAAGCATTTTTGGGTAAAGCAATTTTGGAGTACTTTTGTGCATAGTTCTCTCCATGGAGGTCCAAGAACATCAAGAAGAGTGTTCTTTGTACTTACTTAACAACAAATGTTCACCTTTTGGGCTTTGTTTTAAGCCACACTTATTAATCTACAAGTTTCTTTGTTTTACTGCATATATTGATTTTTAGTGCCACTTTACTGCATACATTGAGCACATAAACACTATGTACGCTTTTGTGGATACCACTTATGTATGTCCATGTGGTCATTGATATAGTGGTTAAATTTTTTTTTTCATAAAGCCTTTTATTTTTGATAAAGAGGGTTGTGATGAGGTTTTCTTAACTAGGAGGCACCCAGATGTCAGGATCTCTTTGATGATGCAGGTGGCTTACCCAGCCTCATCATAGGAGATGTATGATAGTTGTTCACAGGTGCTCGATAAGCCTAGTTGGATTCTTTCGGGTAATTTATTATATGCAGTGGAGTTAATGATTCGCTATGTACGTAAACATGTCAGTACTTGCCGTCTTATGAGATTCTGATACTAGTCATATGCTCATTTTGCAGAGGATACTCTGGAAAAATTTCTCTAAATTTTTTGGTTATGTCAACAATATAGTGGTTGGTTTACTCCTTGATACACTTATTAGTGTGAGCACACTTATTCTCACATAATCCTTTTGGTTGTTCATTACTATTCATTAATTCATTCTTTTGGGAAGATTGTTGAATTCTCTCCTAGAATTTGACACTTGGTCATCCTTCTTTGAGCCTTAGTGGTGTTTTCAATCTTCTAGCCCAATTATCATTCCATTCAGTTCTCTACCATCATGGCATTAGAGGTCTCAGGCATATCTAGTGGGTCAGGGTCTAGTGCTAGTGTTCCAAGGAGGATCTATAACGTACAAGGCAAAGATCATTTTGAGATCCAAAAATTTGATGGAACAAACTTTGCTCTATGGAAAAATCAGATTAAAGATGTGTTGGTCTAGTTTAGTGTTCAGAGGAGTATAACTTGTATGGCAAATATCATTTTGAGATCCAAAAATTTGATGGCCCAAACTTTGTTCTATGGAAATTTTGATTAAGAGGAGGCAATGGAAGCCAGTAAATGGAATCTTAAAGAAGCCTACTGACATGGATGAAGATGATTGGGATGTGTTAGTTGAAATGGCCAGGTCTACCATTCAATTGCACCTAGCTAATAATGTTTGCTTTAGAGTATTAGGCTATGAAAGAGGAGTTTTGGAAGAAGTTATGCAATACATATGAAAAAGAGATGACATCAAATAAAGTGTATTTGATGAGAAAGTTTTATGACCTTTGCATGAAGGACACAGATAGTGTTGCTGCTCATCTAAATGAGTTTGATGCTATATTCTCCCAGTTACAAGCTCAGAAAATGGATACGGATAATAAAATGAAAGCAGTCTTATTGTTATGCACCTTGCCATCATCATGGATATGTTTTGCACAGCTATTAGCAATAGTGCACCTGCTGGTAAACTGGTCTATGATGACATATGTGGAGCACTCTTGAGTGAGGAGATTTGTAGAAAATCTATTGTTGACACTTAGAGTGGAGATGCATATAATATTCATGATTCTTACCAAGGAAAGAATCAACAATGTGGCAGGAGCATGAAAAAGGAAAAGAATGGTCAACAGAATAAGAGTAGAAGTAAATCATGGAAGAGGGATACCGAATGCCATTACTATCGTAAAACACATGCAGAAAGACTGTTATGCGTTAAAGAATGTTAAAGGTAAAGGGTAAAATGTTGATGGTCATATTAAATAGTTACCTGCACCATCTACTTCAACCATGAAGATTGAAGAAATCAACACTCTTTCTGATGATGCTGATGTGTCGATACTTGATAGTACTGTGCCTATCAAGGCTGTTATGGATGATTCTCTTTCCCACATATAGCTGTGGTATTCTTGTACATTCCTTTTTATGTAATAGAAGAAGAATAAGAAGATCATTCTTCCTTGCCTCAATCTAAGTGTGTGCTTCTCTTTGATTGTGAGAGTGTGTGTGAGCTCTCTTCCTTATCTCCTTCCTCGTGACATGGTATCAGAGCCAGTGTGGCTGTAGAGAGCTCATGGAGAAGGACGACGGTGAAGAGTACGTGAGACGGTGTGGAGAAAGTGCGATTCACAAACGACCTCAGATTGTTAGAAAAATTGGCGTGAAGGTAGAAGACCTCAAAAATATTTTAAGGAGTTATTCCCTTAGGGTCACTTGTTTTTGTTAGATCAAAGTTTTAGAGCCATCTCGACCTCCATTTTGAGCCCGCAAGGTGGGCTCCATAGAAAAACCAGGTCAGTTTCAAAAACTATAACTTGCGTCATGTTCGATAAACATCATATATTCCAGATCTAGAATTTCAGGAAATTCCGTGTACTCTTGATACGTGAAAACTGTGTTTTTTTGTGATCGAACTGTCACGTCGACAATGTTCAAGTATAAGTGTTGCTTGTAGTGTTTTGTAGTGTTGTGAATTGCTACAAAAATGGCAAACGTAGATGGAATGAGTCAGCTTATGAGCGATAAGTTGGACAAGAAAAAATTCCATGCTTGGAGATTCAGAATGATGAATTTCCTGATGGGAAAAGGATACTGGAAGTACATCGAAGGAGACAACGAAAATGCTCTGTAGTTACCAAAAAGAAATCGGACTGTAGGCCAGTTAAGAGCATATGAGGAATGGAATAAAGGAGCACAAAAGGTAATGTATTGGCTATTTGTTAGCATACATGATAGCATGATTGGACACATATAGGATGCCAAGACTCCAAAAGAGACTTGGAACAGTTTGGTCACTTTGTATGAGACCAATACAAAGGCACATAAATTGCAACTCAAGAATGATCTGCATACATTGGAAAAGAAGAGATGTCGGTAAGTGACTACACCCTGAAAATCAAAAGTATATGTGAGTCACTTGCATTTATTGGTGTGAATGTAGATGATGATGATAAGGTGGAAGTGTGCCTTCGTGGTTTTGGAGCTGCATATAAGTAGTTCAGAACTTCTATATAGACCAGGGAAAATATTCCAAATTTTGCTGATCTGGTGTCTATGCTGATTATTGAAGAAAAGAATCTTGGTGAGGATTCAAACTCCCAAGGAAAATCTAGTTCTTAGTAGGTATTCTACTCTGGCAGAGGAAGAGGCAGAGGTAGAGGTTTCGAAAGTGGAAGAGGAAATAGTAACCAAGACCAAGGTAAAAAACAAAATCATGCAAGAGGAAGAGGGCAATTTCGAGGCATAGGGAGCCAAAGAGGTCGTAGAAATTTCCAAATGAATGATTTAGGTAATGACAGTAAAGGATGTTGGAATTGTGGTAAACCTGGACACTTTGAATATGATTGTAGGTTGAAGAATCAAAATAACAGAAGGCAGCAAAACAACTATGCATCCATGAGTGCAAATGATTTTGAGAAGCTGTTCATGGTCCAACATCACATGATGAATACAATGTCTGCTGGTGTTTCAAAATGGAATGATAATGTCTGCTATGTTGATTCACGTGCTTCAAGTCACATGATCAGTCATGCGGAATGGTTTAGTACTTTGCAAAAATTGCCAGTTCTTGGATATGTTGAAACAAGTGATAGCACATCACACCCTATCGAGCATACAAGAAACATAGCATTTTCCATGGAGGACGAGAAGGTAAAACATCTTGCTGATGTGCTGCATGTTCCAAATATAACAAAGAATCTGGTTTCTATTGGAAAAATGGTTGACCAAGGATTACAAGTCAGGTTCAATGCTGATGGGTTATATGTAGAAGAATACAAATGGGATGGAAGATTGATTTCGAAAGGAAACAAAGTGGGTAAGATGTTCACCTTAAATGTGAAATATCCTAAAATGAATGCAGCCATGTTTGCAAAAGGTGCAGGAGTTATTGGTGATATAGACATGTGTCACAAACAGATTGGCCATGCAAACTTGCAAAGGCTAAAATTGATGCAGTCAAAGGAGATTGTCCATGGACTACCAAATTTCAAAGTTGCAGAGATGCAAAAGGCATGTGCAACATGTCAATTTCATAAACAGTCAAGATCATCGTTTCCACATGACAAGCATGTTAGTGAGAATGTGCTAGAAATAGTACATACAGATGTTTGGGGTCCTGCAAAGACCACATCTATGGGTGGTTGCAGGTTTTATGTTACTTTCATTGATGACCATATGCGAAAAGTGTGGGTATATTTCATGAAAGAGAAGCGTGAGGTGTTCACTCACTTCCAGAATTTTAAAGCTATGGTGGAAAAGCGGATAGGGAAGTATATTCAAGCATTAAGGTATGATGGAGGAGGTGAATACATGTCAAATGAGTTCAAAAACTTTCTTAAAAATCATGGAATTGACGTCAATTTTCATGCAAGTACACACCACAATAGAATGGTGTTGCTGAATGCAAAAACAAACAGATTGCAAAAATAGCAAGAGCCTTGACAGTTGAGAAGAATATGCCTCATTGTTATTGGGCAGAAGCTGTGCATACAGTTGTAGACATTATGAACATAACTCCAACTACTGTTGTACATCAAGTTACACTTGAAGAAAAGTTCATAGGTAAAAAGCCAAACTTATTACATATGAAAGTTTTTGGCTGTATTGCATGTGTACATGTTCCAGATGAGCTGAGGATGAAGCTTGATCCAAAAGCAAAAAAATGTGTCTTCGGATACTCCCTTGAGCAAAAGGGATATAAATGTTATAACCCACTCACACGATAGGTGAAGGTGAGCAGAGATGTGGTATTTGATGAAATATCAAGCTTCTATGCAGATGCCAAAGAAGGACTAAACATTGAACCAAATGATAAAGAAAATGCTGAAAAATCAAGTGCAAAATCTCAAGTTTTGAGTGGACTAGATGCATCACCAAGCAATAGTTCCAACTCAAATCCATGAAGTGGAAGATTGCGTGGAAATTTTAGTCCAAAAAATTCATCAAATACATCCAAGAAAGGTAAAGAAAAGCTTTCTGCTGGTCATAAAAGATGTGCAGGTTTTGAAGACATTGATGGAGATTCAAGTGCTTCAATCCCTTTATGAAGACTCAAGGAGTTAGAAAGACACATGCAGATGATACAAGGAAAAGTGACCTAAGAGCAAGAAGATCTGGGAGGATGCGGAATTCTGTACAATGATTAACATATGATAGTTACATGGCTTGTCATTGTGCCTACATGACAAAGGTAATACAAGATGCTAAACCTTCTTGCTTTGAAGATGCAATTGGAAATGCAGATTGGGAAAAAGCTATGGATGAGGAGTTGACTGCACTTTATGGAAACGATACATGGAAGCTGGTTCCATTGCCACAAGGAAAGAAACCCATAGGCCACAAGTGGGTTTACAAGGTAAAGCACAATGCTGATGGTAGCATAAGTAGGTATAAAGCACGTTTGGTAGAAAAAGGATATGCACAAACGTATGGCATTGATTATGAGGAAACATTCAACCCTGTAGCTAAAATATCTACTGTCAGAACACTTGTTGCATTAGCTACAGCAAAAGGATGGACATTGCATCAGATGGATGTAAAGAATGCTTTTCTACATGGTGAGTTACAGGAAGAAGTATACATGGACCAGCCACAAGGATATAAGGATTCAAAGCATCCAGAATATGTTTGTAGGTTGCAAAAGGCTTTGTATGGGCTGAATCAAGTGCCTTGTGCATGGCATGCAAGGATTGTTGATTACTTAACCACCATTGGGTTTTCTATGTGTGATGTAGATCATTCACTATATGTAAGGAAGGGTGATAATGGTATCACAATTGTGGCTATCTATGTTGATGAATTGATTTATGTGGTGATACTAATGAAGAAGGCATCAAAGAGGTAAAACAACTTCTTATGCAGGAATTTGACATGAAAGATCTTGGTGTGCTATGCTACTTCTTGGGCATTGAGTTTATACATACAAAAACAAGTATATGGATGTCGCAAAGGCAATATGCCTTGAATATGCTGTAAAAGTATGGTATGGTTGATTGTAAGCCAATTTCTATGCCATTAGATCAGAATTTGAAGTTGGAAACTACATCAGGTGAAGCATTGGAAAATGCTACTATGTACAGGAAAATTGTGGGAAGTCTTATATATCTCACAATTACAAGGCCTATCTAAGCTATATGGTTAGACTTGAAAGTCAGTTTATGCAGGTTCCTAGGAAGCCACATTTATATGCTCTGAGGTGCACTCTACGTTATGTGAGTGCTACTTTGGATTATGCATTGTTTTATGAAGCTGGTGTAGGTTTGCAGGTTCATGGATACACTGATGTAGACCTTTAGGCCCATTTTCTCATGTCATGTATCTAGAACCATTCAAGTTTTAGCCTATTACATTCTTTTGTGTATAAAAACATTTGATAGCCATTCTATCAATTTCATGTTACATTATGTGGTTCAAATTGGGTATGTGTACAAGGTATTCCAGTGTACAAAAGATCTTGGGAATCTATGAGGACCTACCTACTTCCAACACGCTTCGTGGTATGTCTCCTCACATTTATGCATTTCTTTTTATATATTCATACACACACACACACACACACACACACACACACATATATATATATATATATATATATATATATATGTGTGTGTGTGTGTGTGTGTGTGTGTATGTGTATGTATGTACACACACACACACACACACACACACACACACACACACACACACATATATATATATATATATATATATATATATATATATATATATATATATATATATATATATATATATATATATATATATATATATATATATATATATATAATACACAACAAGCACACATGCACACACATACATACATACATACATACATACATACATACATACATACATACATGCATACATGCATACATACACACACACACATACATACATACATACATACATACATACATACATACATACATACATACATACATACATACATACATACATACATACATATATATATATATATATATATATATATATATATATATATATATATATATATATATATATATATATATATATATATATATATATATATATATATATATATATATATATATATATACACACACACACACACACTGAGAGAGAGAGATAAAATATACACAACAAACACACACACACACACATATATATACACACACACACACATACATACATACATACATACATACATACATACATACATACATACATACATACATACATACATACATACATACATACATACATACATACATACATACATACATACATACATACATACATACATACATACATACATACATACATACATACATGTTAAAAATAAAGAAGTAAGCTCGTATATATTTTTGCAAAAAGGATTTTCTTCAAGTAGAAGGAAAATACAAAAATGAAAAATAGAAGCATTTACTTCAGCAAGTAGTGGAGGCCAAAAGAGAATCATTCAAAAGAGAATCAAATCCAAAATCTGAATTGCAAGAGGAGTGGCTGTCCAAAGTAGTGGAGAAATGATGGAGAAGAGCTCTCAAACTCATCATGAGAGTTTTTGGTCACTTGGCTATAAAAGAAGCAAGGGAGGACACCCAAGAAGAAAGGAAGAAAGCGTGGAAGCCCCCTTGTATCTACTTCATTTGGTTTGATTCATTTCGTTCAGTTCACTCTCATAGAGTGTGTCCAGTCGCACACCCATTTTTGGGTAGTCTACTTGTGAGAGTCATATCTCTCAACATATGTATCCAAATTTAGTGTTTAAACATTCGTTGGAAAGCTTATCTTGAGTACTTCCTCTGTCTAGAACAGTTTTATGAAATTCTTTATGCTCTGTGAGTTATTCAGGTTTTAGTGAAGTCCAGTTTTCAGCCTAACTGAGTGGACAGGTAGTCTGTTTTGAATCAAATAGTTGACAACTCAAATCTACTCCAAATTGAGTGTTTGATATCTCATTTGAAAGCTCTAGGTGTCTAGTTTGAGTGACCAAAGTTTCAAGTTCGTTGGATATTTCAGTTGGTACCAATTTTCATTTGAAGGTTCTAGTGTTGGAAAGAGTCTTCATCCTGAGAAGGTCTTCTACACTTTCCGCTACGATTAGGAGAGGAATTCTCCAACATTTGGTATCAGAGCCTTGGAGTTTGAAGAGGCAAAACATTGGAACTGAACTGAAGCAAAGGGAAAGCTACAAATCAAGGGGGAGCTTCATGAATTCAAGAGAGAGCGCCACAACATACTTGAGGTAAACTTCAATCTTGGAAGTTTTCAATGGCTGATTTAGGACAACAAGTTGAGAAGTTAGACAAAGACAATTTTCAGTCTTGGAGGTATAGAATGATAAATTACCTTAAAGGTAAAGGTTTATGGAGTTTAGTTAGTGGAGACGATCCACAACCGGTAGACCTTGAAGATCCCAACATTACTCCGGCACAAAGGAGACAATTTGTTGATTGGGAAGAGAGGAATCGAAGGGTGATGTTCCTCATCTCACAAGTTATTTCTAACACTATGATTGGTCATGTGCAAAGCTTAGAAACAGCCAAAGAAGTTTGGGAAGCATTGGAGAAGGTGTATGCTACCTCAACAAGGTCTCGGAGGATGCAACTCAAGAACGAGCTCAACAACATGAAGAAAAGCTCAAACCAAAGCATTGGTGAGTATACATTGAGGATTAAGGAGCTTCGAGATCAGCTAGCATCAGTTGGATGCAAGATAGAAGAGGAAGACATCGTCCAAACAACCCTCAATAGCTTGAGGAGTGAAGAAAGGTGGAAGCCCATCATCACAAACATCCTTTATAGAGATCCTCTACCAACATTCGATGAGATTATACCAAATCTTGTGGCTGAAGAGGTTGCTCAACAAGGAGAAGGCAACAAAGGTAAGGACAACCATAGTCAAATGTTATATGCAGAAAGAGGTAGAGGAAGGAACTCAAGAGGAGGCTCGAGAGGAAGAGGAAGAAGCTACAACAATACAAATTTCAGCCAACACAGCTCGGACGACAACAAGGACAACTCAAATGACAACACACATGGAAGAGGTCGAGGAAGAAATAGAGGAAGAGGTCGAGGTTCATACAATCCTCATAAAGGTATAACATGTTATCATTGTGGTAAACTAAGACATTATGCAAATGATTGTTGGCAAAAGAATGGAAGGCTGAATGGAGGCAACCAAAGGAGCCAAAATAACTATGCGAGTACATCAAGTGAAGGAGAGAAGCAAACCATGCTTGCCATGAAGCATGACTACAACAACTCGAGAAGTGATGACCAAAAATGGTTCATAGATTCAGGTTGCAGCAACCATATGACATGCCAAGGAGATTTGTTCACAAAGCTACAAGCTCCAAGTGGAAAAGGATGTGTGGAGACCGGCGATGAAACTCAACACACAATTGAGCATGTTGGAGATATCAAGCTTGGAGACAAGAAGGTATTGGCTGATGTTCTTCATGTTCCTACTATTGCAAAGAATTTGATTTCAGTAGGAAAAATGGTAGAGAAAGGATATCATGTTATCTTCAATGAAAAAGGCTGCTTTATAAAGAATCCAAAAGAAGGATTCAAGGTCATTGCTCAAGGAAGGAAAGAAGGAAGGATGTTCACTTTGGACATTCAACAACCGCATGGAAAGGTGATGTATATTCAGTTTGGAAACAAGAGGATAGCTGAAATCGATTTGTGGCACAAAAGGTTTGGACATATCAACATTCCCAAGCTCAAGGACATGAGCAACCATGAAGTGGAGGTCTTCCAAGATTCAATGATGCCGGACTACATGAGTTTTGTGAAGCATGCCAACTAGGAAAGCAAACTCGACAACCATTCAAGAAAAGCAACTATGTGGCAAGGAATGTCCTCGACTTGATACACACGGATGTATGGGGACCATCACAACAACCATCAGTGGCTGGTAATAGATATTTTGTCACTTTTATTGATGATCATTCAAGGAAAGAATGGATGTTTTGCATAAAACAAAAATCAGATGTGTTCTCCATGTTCAAGAGATTTAAAGCACAGGTAGAAAAGGAAATAGGACGCTACATAAAGACCTTGAGGTCCGATGGAGGAGGAGAATATTTCTCCAAAGAATTTTCAGACTTTCTTTATGAAAATGGAATCAAGAGACAATTTACATGTAGGTACACACCTCAACAAAATGGAATAGCTGAAAGGAAAAATCGACATATCACTGAAGTTGCAAGATGCATGCTCAACGAGATGAAGATGCCACTAAACTTTTGGGCTGAAGCAACTAGTACGGCCGTTTATTTGATGAACAAGTGCACAACGGCTGGAGTGCATAATTCAACTCCCGAGGAGGTTTATTCCGGTAAGAAGCCTGACCTTACACATCTCAAAGTTTTTGGATGTGTGTGTTATGTTCACATCCCTCAAGAACTAAGGACAAAGATGGAGGCAAAGTCCGAAAAATGTATTTTTATTGGATATTCATCGGAGCAAAAGGGATATAGGTGCTACAATCCGGTGACAAAGGAGCTACGAGTCTCACGAGATGTGGTATTTGATGAGCTAAGACCATGGTTTGGAGACAAAGGGAAAGAGAAGATTCTTGAAGAAGATTGTGAAGATGATGAAGGTGCTGTCCAAGAAGAATTTCAGCAAACAAGCACTCAAATGTTAGGTCCAGAAGCTTCTACATCACTTGGAGAAAGCTCAACATGGAAGGGGAGGCTAAGGAGTCATTCCTCATCACCAACATCAGCTTATGAAAGATCTAAAGCTGAAAGTGCTGCCCAAAATAGTGATTCAAATGCAAGTGAAGAAGAGTATGAAGAGGTGATCACACCAAAGGTAAAGTTGAACCGGTTGAAGAAGCAATGTTCAAAAGGAAATTAAAGGAGGTCTTCAAGAGAAAGGTATCCAATTGAAAGGCTGAGCTATGATAGATTTATTGCAAAGCATTTTGCATATATGACATAGGTGGTCAAAGACAAAGAATCGGATGCATATGAAGAAGCATGTACACAAAAAGAATGGCAAGAAGCTATGCAAGAAGAGATGAAAGCTCTCAAGGACAATCACACATGGGAGCTAGTTCCAAAGGCTGAAGGTATGAAGATTGTTCCAAATAAATGGGTGTTTAAAATAAAGAGAAATGCTGATGGTTCTCTAGCTAGGCATAAAGCTAGACTAGTAGCAAAAGGATTCAAGCAAACTCACGGCATCGATTATGAAGAGACTTTCAGCCCGGTTGCAAAGATGGGAACAATTAGAACCTTGATTGCAGTGAGTGCAGCAAGGAGATGGCCATTGTACCAACTTGACATAAAAAATGCTTTTCTCAATGGTGAACTTCAAGAAGAGGTATACATGAGTCAACCGATTGGATTTGAAGACAAAAAGCATCCAAATTTTGTTTGTAGATTGAAGAAAGCTTTGTATGGGCTGAAGCAAGCACTACGTGCTTGGAATCAAAGATTGGTCGAGTACCTCACAAGGTGTGGGTATAGTCCAAGTAATGCAGATCCCTCTCTCTACATGAAGAAAGAAGAAGGCAAGCAGGTATATATTTGCATATACGTTGATGATCTCATCATAACAGAAAGTAATGTTACAGGAATACAAGAGATCAAAAGGAAACTCGGTAAGGAGTTTAAAATTTCAGATCTTGGTGAGCTGAAATACTTTTTAGGCATTGAGATAGTCTATGGGAAAGATGGCATTTACTTAATGCAAAGAAAGTACCTATTGGATGTTCTTTTCAAATTTGGAATGAGTGAATGCAAACCACTCACTCAACCTATGGACACAAATGTGAAGCTATGCTCAAATGATGGAGAGAAGTTACATGATGTAACTACATACAGGACTATTATAGGTTCATTGATCTATGCTATGATCACAAGACTAGATTTGTGTTATATTGTTGGAGTTCTTTCTCAATTTATGCAAGCTCCAACAAGTGAACATTTAAATTCAGCCAAACGAGTGCTAAGATATGTGAAGCACACTGTCAATCATGCATTGTTTTATAGATATGATGAAGAATTGCAGGTAAAGGGCTTCAGTGATGCTGATTGGGCTGGTTCCAAGGAGGATAGAAGATCCACTTCAGGTTATGTGTTCATGATAGGTAGCAAACCTATCACATGGAGCTCAAAGAAGCAACCTACTGTTGCACTATCATCTACAGAAGCTGAATATAGAGGTTTAGCCTTTGCAACTTGTGAAGCTATGTGGATTAAGAAGCTCTTGGCTGATCTTGATGTGCAGGTGGAGACCATTCCAATTTATGGTGACAACATGTCAAGCATTCACTTGACAAACAATCCAATGTTTCATGCACGAAGCAAGCACATAGAAGTGCATTATCATTATGTTCGAGAAAAAGTTTTGAGCAAGGATGTGGATATAAAGTTCATTGGAACTAATAACCAGATTGCAGACATGCTTACAAAGTCCCTGGATGCTTCTAAGCTCAAGAGGTTCAAGGACGACATCAACTTACAAGATATGGTTGAAGGTGCAAGCTCACATGTGAGCTTGAGGGGGAGTGTTAAAAATAAAGAAGTAAGCTCGTATATATTTTTGCAAAAAGGATTTTCTTCAAGTAGAAGGAAAATACAAAAATGAAAAATAGAAGAATTTACTTCAGCAAGTAGTGGAGGCCAAAAGAGAATCATTCAAAAGAGAATCAAATCCAAAATCTGAATTGTAAGAGGAGTGGCTGTCCAAAGTAGTGGAGAAATGATGGAGAAGAGCTCTCAAACTCATCATGAGAGTTTTTGGTCACTTGGCTATAAAAGAAGCAAGGGAGGACACTCAAGAAGAAAGGAAGAAGGTGTGGAAGCCCCCTTGTATCTACTTCATTTGGTTTGATTCATTTCGTTCAGTTCACTCTCATACAGTGTGTCTAGCCGCACACCCATTTTTGGGTAGTCTACTTGTGAGAGTCATATCTCTCAACATATGTATCCAAATTTAGTGTTTAAACATTCGTTGGAAAGCTTATCTTGAGTACTTCCTCTGTCTAGAACACTTTTATGAAATTCTTTATGCTCTGTGAGTTATTCAGGTTTTAGTGAAGTCCAGTTTTCAGCCTAACTGAGTGGACAGGTAGTCTGTTTTGAATCAAATAGTTGACAACTCAAATCTACTCCAAATTGAGTGTTTGATATTTCATTTGAAAGCTCTAGGTGTCTAGTTTGAGTGACGGAAGTTTCAAGTTCATTGGATATTTCAGTTGGTACCAGTTTTCATTTGAAGGTTCTGCTGTTGGCAAGAGTCTTCATCCTGAGAAGGTCTTCTACACTTTCCGCTGCGATTAGGAGAGGAATTCTCCAACAATACATACATACATACATACACACACACACACATATATATATATACATATATACATACATACATACATACATACACACACACATACATACATACATACATACATACATACATACATACATACATATTGGGTGTGTGTAGAAGTGTGAGAGACAAAGAAGAAGCACACACAAGGAGCACAAATGCAACAAGACATATGGATAAGACAGATGGCAAGAATAGCTCTCTCTATTGACGATGAATAGAATTGAAGTAAGAGCTGAATAATATCCTTAAGTACAAAGTACCACTACATATGAGTGTATTACGTATGTGGTAACATGTTAAAAAAACCTCTAGCTAACACTAGAGTAAAAAGTGCCCATGTATCGGGAAAAGGTCCACATCAGAGCTACTTGAGGAACACACAAGTGTAACACATCCCCCTAGAGAAAATGATGTGAACACATAAAGGGAGTAACAAATCAAGCCCCACTAGGCAATAAGCCTATAGCTTTGCAAAAAAGCTTCAAACTTTTCCCATGGAAGAGATTTGGTCAATATGACATTATCTTGTCTAGGCACTTATACCAAACTAATATCTTCTGCGTGAAGGTGCTCTCTCACACAATGATAATGCACCTCAATATGTTTGGTACATGCATGAAACATTGGGTTTTGTGCTAAAACGAATGCCCTCTGACTATCCATGAGAACATGCATAGCAACATCAATCTCCATGCAAAGATCCATCAATAAGCATCTCAACCATATGCTCTCCACTATATATGCGAAAATTGCCCTATACTAAGCTTCACAACTTGATGTCCCCATTGTAGGTTGCTTCTTACTCAACCAAGATATGCATGAGTCTCCAAGGAAAAAGAAATTACCACTAATGGACAAGAGAGTATCATAACAACCAATCCAATCACTATCTTTAAAAGTATGCAAGCATGGCTGAATATATGGTGAGTAGCATCGTCCATGAAGGTAACAAAATATACATGCCTCCCAAAAGATGGAGTCTTGATGGGACCACATACATCACTATGAACAAGCTGCAATTTTCTTGTCGTGTGTGTATGACTATGTTTTGGAAAAGAAACTTTCTTTTGCAAGTAAAGCAAATTGTTGAAGTTCAAGTGACCAAAATGAGCATGCCAAAGTTACATTTTAGCAATGGAAGAAGTATAATTAACCAAGGCATTTGAGGCAACCCTCTTGTATGTATCCAAATGATACAAACCATTACGTAATGGATAAGACATCACAATAATATCACCATTGATGAAATCATGAACTGTTCACTTATCATCAACAAAGTTTGCATGAAGTCCAACTTTGGCAATCAAAGGAACTGAAATTAAATTCTTCTTTATATCAGGTACATACAAAGCATTTTCAAGAAAATCAAACCTCCATTTGTAGCCATAAGATCAGTTTCTCTAGCTCTAATGATAAGATAGGAGGCATTGTTTGCACACACTACATGCTCTCCTTTGGGTGCATCTTTCAAAGATAAAAAAAGCCTTTTGCATGAAGTAATGTGCTTTGAAGCACCACTATCAAAGAACCAATCCGAATCAACCTCACTCACAACTACACATTTAGAATGCAATGATGCATCATAATCAAATGTAACAATAGGTGCCTAAAAATCTTAAGCCATGTTGGCTTCATCATTCTTTACAAAATGAAGAATTTTCAACAATAGACATGCCAGATTCCTTCTTCTTTTCATTGTGCTTAGCAAGCTTTCTGCACTCATCAATAGTATGATCAGCCTTCCAGCAATCTTTGCATCTCTTTTTCTTTTGCAAATCAGCATCATTAGAGGAATGATTGGAAGAGGAAGTTTGATGCTTTGGTTTTGATGAACCCAAAGCTGAACCATACTTGTTTTTCACCTTTAGTGAGATAGAAAGTGCTTGTGTTTCCTCAACCAAACCACTCCTATTCACTCAAGATTTCTCCTCTTGCAAAAGAAGAGATAGAACCTCATTAAATGCGTACATATTTGGAATCCCTTTTGCAACAAAACAGAGTGTAGTGGCAAAGTTTCAAAAAGGTTTGGTAATCCTTTCCACAATGTAGAGATGAGTGATGCATCTGGAATAATCTCATCTATGTTGCCAATTGCTCTTTCAAGCCCTTGATGTGCACACACACATCCACAAACTCATTTTCAGCCATACATACATCGTCAAGTTGCTTCCTCAATGTTGAAGCTCAAAGTCAAGGACAAAGCATGGAAGCACATCAAAAGGTGGACACACGAGGAAAGGTAGCAAGTAGGGAGCTCCAAGAAGTGTATGTCAAATTTTCAGAAGAATTCCCTACAAAAATAGTGATTTTCATCACTAGAAACCATTGTAAATACCATTATCTATTTTTAGTAACTCCATTTTGTTCAAGCCGAGGAGTCCTCGAGCTTGAGGAGTATTAGAAGTACCATCGTACCAATTTTCATAATTTTTAGACTTCGTTTGAGCCCTCAAATAAGCCCTGGAACCTAATTTTTAACTAGGCCGGACACTAGGTCTGGACAGGGCCAAAACTAGCCAAAAAACTATAAAAAGAGCTAGAGAGCTCATTTTTGAGGTTAGCTTGTTAGAGAATAGAACTTTTGTAAGAGAACTCTTTTGCAATCTAAGCTTTCCATTGTTCCTCTCTTTGATCTTACTTTGTGCGCGTGTGTGTGTATGTGTGTGCATGTTTGTGTGCTTTCACTCACGCATTTGTGCCTTCACTTGCTCGTGGTCTTCATACCGGTCCTCACGTCTCCGCGGATTGACAAGTAAAGGAGGTGGTGCTTACGCTTGAGCTACACCAAATTTTGGCGCCGTTGCCGGGGAGAGAGCTTCGAGGACGAGCGTTATGATGGTAAGATCGTAGATTTGCGACGTTGGAAGGTAAAAAAAACTGTCATTTCGGTTCATTTTCTGTTTTTTTCTTCTTCATCTTCATCATCACCATCATCTCCACCTTCTTCCATCTTCTTCTTCATAGAAATTTCTGTTTTTTAGTGCATTTTCACCATTTTCATACCATTTTTCATGCATTATTGTGTGGGAAGGAGTTAGGAGGTGCAAGGGAGAGCAAGCGCTGTGTTTTTTTCATGATTTTTTGCTCATACGGAGCTCGCCATAGCCGGCGCTCAGAAATTTGAATTTCCCGCCAAAAAACGCGATTCTGTGATGAAAATCGCGATTCTGTGAAAATTCAAAATTTTTTTTTGAAAACACGATTTTCAGTTTTCCCGCCTAAAAGTTGGCTGAAAAGAATCGCGATTCTGTGTTTTTCTCAAAAAACACGATTCTCAAAAAACACGATTCTCTGCTCAAAATCGCGATTTTCACAAATCACGATTTTCAGCAAAAACACGATTTTGTGAAAAACCCGACTTTCTGCTCAAAATCGCGATTCTCACAAATCACGATTTTCAGCCAAAAATACCATTTTGAGAAAAACACGATTCTGTGAAAAACACGATTCTCTGGGACAAAATCGCGATTTTCATGTCAAAAACACGATTTTGAGAAAACACGATTCTGTGATTGGGCTCAAAATCGCGATTCTCAAAAAAACACGATTCTGTACTCAACATCGCGATTTTCATGCCAAAAAACACGATTCTCTAAAACACGATTCTGTGCTCAAAATCGCGATTTTCACAAATCACGATTTTCAACAAAAACACGATTTTGTGAAAAACACGACTTTCTGCTCAAAATCGCGATTCTCACAAATCACGATTTTCAGCGAAAAATACGATTTTGAGAAAAACACGATTCTCTATGACAAAATCGCGATTTTCATGCCAAAAACACGATTTTGTGAAAAAGGCGATTCTGTGAAAACACGAATTTTTGCTCAAAATCGCGATTTTCAAAAACACGATTTTGTGCTCAACATCGCGATTTTCATGTCAAAAACACGATTCTGAGAAAACACGATTTTCAGTCAAAAACACGATTTTGTGAATCACGATTCTCTGAGTCAAAATCGCGATTCTCTAAAACACGATTTTGTGATCAAAATCGCGATTTTCAGAAACACGATTTTGTGATCAAAATCGCGATTTTCAGAAACACGATTTTGTGATCAAAATTGCGAGTTTCAAAAACACGATTTTGTGATCAACATCGCGATTTTCAAATCACGATTTTCTGCTCAAAATCGCGATTTTCAAAAACACGATTTTGTGCTCAACATCGCGATTTTTTTACTTCACAGCATCGCGATTTTCAGAAAGTTCACAAAATCGCGATTTTCTCCAAAGGTCCTGTTTGCCTGTTTTGACCCCCAGGAGCCTGATTTGACATAACTTTCTCATCCAAAGTCCATTTTTTGAGCTCTATAGCTTGTTGGAAAGCTCGTTTCAAATCCTACACGATCTCAACTGTTTTTTTTCAAGAATAATGCGTTGATTTTGAGATAGGATAATTTGAAGTTGACCCTCAGGTGGGACTAGGGAACCAAGGGGGCTCTAAAGAATTTTGAGCCATACCAAAAGGAAAATTTGGACTCTTGACTAAAGCTTATGAACCTGAGATCTGGTAGACACTTAGGCAAGGATAAACAAAGCATTAGATCTTCTGAGGCTAGTGTCAACCATACATCCAAGTCTTGGACACAACAACTAAGTGGTGATCATTTACTAAGTTCAGACACAAGTGATTCAGAAATGTCTTTTAGCATGGGAAAACCTGCAGGTGGCTCAGGGACCGCCCATCTACAAACACCGGAAGGTCCCTATAAGACACAGTTGGAATATATTCGGACCAACCAATTAGGTGCTCGCATCTATGAGGATGGTCTGAGGCGATCAGTGGTCCAACTCAAAAATCCAGATCAATCCTTTGGACTTGAACACCCGGTGGTCAAGTTCGAAGAGGGTTCATACATTGATAAGGAAGGAACCATGTATGTGGTTACCAACCAACCAGATAGGACCGATGAGTTTGGAAATATCATTCATGAGAATGAGATAGGAGACCTAGAACAAGGAAATATAGGACAAGGACCCCAGACTCCTAGAGGCAAGTCAGTTTTGACCCGAGTGATCACTCCAGACTGGATCCCTCAAGACAACAAAAGCATAGAACTATTTTTGAATAGAGAAACAGAGGAAGCCTTTTGGAGATTCAAGCCAGAACAACCTAGCCAATTGGGCATAGTCATCATCTACGAGTTCAAGGATCCAGAGATACCAGGCAAAGTTGTCTACCTAGATAACACGTCAGAGAAAATTTTCTTGGTAACAGAACATGATAGACATGCATATACTTGGAAGAGTGAATTGATTTTCCCTCCACCAAGATCCAATGTTTCCCACGGCCTCCAAGGAGTAGGGTCATCCCAAGCTCAGGAAGCCCAGAGAGAAAGAACTAGAGAGAGACCGGAGGTAAGTTTTGCACACACAGTGGGCAGGAATAGGTCATGATTTGAAAATGAAAGACCTGAAAGAGAGAGATATCAAGCACATAGGCAACAAAGAAATGAACATGAATTTCCATTGCCTAGAACCCGAGAGCACCCAAGAACCCTCAGACCCACTCAAGTGATCAAGGCAATGAAGAATTATTTTGACGGGTCAGGAGATCCTTATGATCATGTGGCTGAGTTCAAACAAGTGTTAAGAGCTGAACAGGTTGAGGATTTGTTCACCCAGTACGAGGCATTTGGTCTGACCCTTAAGGGCACTGCCTTAGCTTGGTTTCAACCATTGAGTAGTCGCAACTATCGCGATATAGGTCAACTGCTAGACGAATTCATTGTAGAATTTTCCAAGAGTGGTATCAGGCATAACACTTCATCTTTGATCCACAGCTTCAAACAGACACCCCAAGAAACAGTGCGACTAGCAGGTAGAAGGTTTAGACAGTACCTAGAAAGATGCCCTGCTCTAGAGTTACCCACACCAGCCAAACAAGTGGCTTTGTTCTTAGACGGCCTTCTAAGCTCAAAATTAAGATCATATGTGTACTTGAAAGAGCCTAGATCCATAGAAGAGTGTGTGCGGACATGCATTGACATAGAAGATAACTTGGGTGAGGAGTTAGGATTATCCAAACTCTACAAAGATTCGAATAGTTCTATTAGTCATACTTCAAAAATCTCCACGGAAATAGAAGAGATAGCTGAGCAAGTTGCCAAGAAGCTGGGAGTCCAAAGCAAACAAACACAGAGAGTCACTCCTTTGAATCGGTGTTACACTTGCGGAGGCGACCACATGGCTAATGTATGCCCAATGCACAACCAGAACATGAGAGAAAGGAATACCCCATACTGCACTATTGAAAGGAAGTACACAAACCATACGGCTCAAGATTGTCCCTACAATAGGCAGGCTGTTAGACAGAATTATCAGCAATCTTACCCACAAGGTAGGTATCAGAACCAATACCAACAACCATATTATAGACCACAACAGCAATTTCAGGCACCATATAGGCCACAACCTATCTTGGGAAACCAACCACCAGCCCCTGCCAATGTGATTCCAGTCAAGTATGCCGTGGGAGAGGAAAATCCAAATAGAGCATTGGTCCCACTAACCCCATGGATACCAGATAATGACTCTCATGCCCATAGTTCAGACTACTCCCATGAAGGTGGTCCACATGCTTATTACACAGAGTCACCTGAACATAGTGAGATTTACTCGTATCAGTATGAGGCACCACCTATGGAGCAAAATTGGGAGCCGGAATACTCCAATGTCATGTACACAAATCCTAACCCTAGGCCCCAGTTGAGACAAATGAGGCCACAAGCCCCTAGAGGATCTTGTTTCAGATGTCAAGGTGATCATTTCATTCGTGACTGTCCCCACCCACCATCTCCGAGTCAAGGACAAGCTATCACAATACATGCTTATTGTCCTGATTGTGGCAAAGACCATCTCCCTAGAGATTGTCCAAGAAACCCCTCTAGTGCACCCAAGATTACACCCATTAATGTGGTAGGCTTAGTGGCAGAATCAAGTGCCAGTAGCAGCAATGTGGCACCTGTACAGGCAGTTACTAGGGCACAAGCATTAAAACAAGATAAACCAACAGAACAATCGGAGTCGAGTGAATCAGGAGAGCCTAGTAAGAGGAAAACAAGAACATGGAAGGATACCAGAGAAAAGGCCAATCGTAAGTGGAATAAAAAGTTATCAGAACTAGAAGAAAGCTTGAAAGACGCAAAAACAAAAATAGAAGACATTGCATCTCAACACCCCTCGCATGCTGAAACTCCATCCACTCCACCTCATCCCACCCCACCACCCATTGTGAATAAACCACAACCAGGGTCTGTTCTTGCAGATCCAACCCCAGAAGGCTTGGACATGATGTTCAAGGCCTACCAGGCTCGACTTCAAGAAGGGCCTACAGCGGCAAACCTAGACAAGAGTTACCCTAGAGCAGATTTAGAGATTGAACGGATGAAAATGTGCATGAAAATGGTAGAACAAGCTCAAGCCATACTTGAGACTAGTCAAAAGTTCAATCAGACAAACTCTATCAAATCAGATTTGCATTTCCAAGGCTTACTAGAAAGATTAGAGCAATTGGTAAACAAACCACAAGTTTCTTTACATCCACAGGCTCAACCAGTTATTGAGAGAAGAAGCTCACCACCAAGGGGAGCTTATGTTCCTAATTCCACAGATGCTGGAATACCTCCTTCAATTCAACAGTACTCTCAAGAGTTCTTGCGGGAAATACAGGAAGATAAATGGGCCAAGGAGAAGGGTAATTCCCCTCCTATTCCTGAGATTGATGATCTTCATAATCAATTTCCCCAAGACATTCCATCTATTTACGGAGATGAAGCAGAACAACAAGAAGACGAAAGGTTAGATTTTGAATCTAATACCTTAGAAGAACTTCCTCAATTTCCAGGCCCATGGGAATCTGAATCTCTCCAGATTAGAGCTCCCACAATACTAGTAAGAAATGAAGACTCAGTGGTTCCAAGGAACACGGATGTCGTGAAGAACACTAAGGTTCAGTGTCATTTCACTGTAGAAGAGCTGCTCAAAGTGAAACCTGAGCTTTGGAATCATGTGAAGGATCAGGTTCCAGAACTTGATTCCAACATGCCAAAAGCAGGCTCCAAGCAAAGGGTACCAGAGATACCTCTAGACAAAATAGGGGACATGTGTGAGGGTGAAGAAGGTAATACTTATCTTCCCATCACCTACCAAGGTTACACAACCAAAGCAATCATAGATTCAGGTGCTGGTGTTGCTATTGCGACCACCTCCTTGTGGAAGCAATGGGGCAAGCCCACATTAAGACCAACTAGAATGAAGCTTCAAATGGCTGATGGTCATTTTGAAAGACCTCTAGGGTTGCTAGAAGGGATCACGATAACCACTTGTGGTGTAGAGTTTGAGCACACATTTGCTATATGTGACTTTGAGAAAAATAATGTCTATGAGATGATCCTAGGAAGACCCTTCCTACGACAATTGCAAATAGTACAGGATTGGGGAACTAACTCCTTGTACTTACAGCACTTAGGGGTTACCACCAAGGTCAATTTGAAGGATTACACCTTCAGAGATGTACCACCCCTACAGTGGAATTCTATCCACAAAGTGAAAGAAGATTCCATCTCTGTGCATTCTGAAAGTTCACCTGATCCATCATGGCTGCATGAAGATACTCATTTGTGGATGTGCAAAGTCGCAAAGGAAGAGGAAAAACGTTTAAAGGCAAGGGAAGAAGGAACTTCACTAGGAGATAGACCAGTTAGAGACCCAGCCTACACACCGATGATCTTTCCAGATGAGGAGTTTGAGCCTCATGGCTGGCCGGAAATCTTAGCCACCATGGACATTGCTGTCAATGAGGAACAGTGGACACCTCATTGTGATGAGGAGGGTTATGATATCTCAGTGTTCATGTGTCAACCCTTGCTAGAAGAATGTGACCCTAGTGATGTCATAGAAGAAGAAGAGAATGATGATGATCTGGAGTCTATTGTGATGGATAGTTGCTTTAACTCAGAGCAGCACTATCTAGAAGATATAGGAGTGTTCACCCAGAAAGAAGAAGAACCTCTCACAAGTATTAAAACAGTAAACTCAAAAGATGGAAGTGAGAGGAGTCAAAAGAAAAAGAAAAGAAAAGCAGTGAAACAAGAAAAGGAGGAATCATTGTTTGAAGTACCAGAAAACTTCAAGAAATATGAAGTTGACGACCGCAAAATTTTGGTACGAATGCCTAAGAGAGAGGCCATCATAGGAGAATCATATGATAATAAAGAAAAGACCAAGAAGATTGTAGTGACCATTGAAGAGAACGAAGAGAGATGCACATATATAGGAGATGACCTAAGTGCAAGAGAAGAAATGGAGCTCATAGCTCTGTTAAGGGAATATAGGGATGTGTTTGCATGGCACTATAGAGACTTGAAAGGGGTAGATCCAAGAATTTGCTCTCATACTATCCCCATGACTGCTGATGCTAAGCCCACCAAACAGAAGCCCTACACATATAATGATACCTATGCAGCCAAAATAAAAGAAGAAATTGATAGGTTGATTGAAGCTGGATTCATCAATGAGATTGAGCATACTGAATGGGTGTCCCCCATTGTTGTGGTACCCAAGAAGAACGGGAAGTTGCGAGTGTGTATTAACCTTAAAAAAGTTAATGCAGCTACGATTAGAGACAGTTATCCACTTCCAATCACAGAACACCTATTGGAGCGTGTTGCAGGCAAGGAAGTTTATAGCTTCCTTGATGGATTTTCAGGTTACAATCAAGTAGCCATTGCCCCAGAAGATCAACACAAAACAGCTTTTGCTACAGAGTGGGGAATCTTTGCATTTCGGGTGATGCCATTTGGGCTGACCAATGCACCTGCAACATTCCAAAGGCTCATGTGTCATGTCTTCAAAGAGTTCTTGCGAAAGAGCTTAGAAGTGTATGTGGATGATTTATGTGCTCATTCCCAAGAAAGAAGGGTTCACATCCCTGAGCTCAGACAAATCTTCAACAAGTGTAGAGAATATCGAGTGTGTCTGAACCCAGAAAAGTGTGTGTTCATGGTGCGTCAAGGTAAAATCTTAGGCCATATTGTTTCTAAGAATGGAATCTCAACAGATGAAGATAAGGTACGAGCCATAGCAGAGCTACCAAGGCCAAGGAATGTTAAAGAGGTACAAGCCTTTATGGGCCATTGTGGATACTACCGTAGGTTTATCCACATGTATGCGATCATAGCTAGACCCCTTTATGCCTTGTTGTCTAATTTTGAGTGGAACGACGAATGCGATAATTCTTTCAATGAACTGAAAAAACGATTGTGCACGGCACCAATACTCACCACTCCTGATTGGAATAAACCTTTCCATGTCCATGTGGATGCATCCAATCATGCCATAGGATGTGTGCTAGCACAACCCACAAGTGAAGGAAACTTAGATTTGCCCATAGCATATGCTAGTAGACAGCTCACTGCAGGTGAACGGAACTATACCACAACTGAGCGAGAGGGCTTAGGCATGGTATATGCTGTGAAGAAGTTTAGACACTATTTATTGGCCAACAAGTTCAAGTTTTTCACTGATCATCAAGCTTTGTTATATTTGGTCAATAAACCTTGCAATACTGGACGCTTAGTAAGATGGTTCCTCTTACTAATGGAATATGACTTTGAAGTTGTTGTCAGGAAAGGTAGAACCCACCTTTGGGCAGATCACCTTTCTCGCATCACTTCAGGAGAGTCACCGCAAGGAGTGTCTGACGAATTACCCGATGCTTATCTGTTCAATTTAGAAGTTGTCCCTAAATGGGCAAATAAGCTGGTACCAGTCCTAACCTTTGGCCCTGCAAATAAGAATGTGAAAACATCACAAGAAGAAATTGTAAAATCACAAAAATATCACATATTAGCAGGAACCATGTACAAACAAGATACTGAGGGTGTATTAGCTTGTTGTGTGGAGGATGATGAACATAGTAGTTGGTTGCAGCAAGCCCATGAAGGAATGCTAGGAAATCACTATTCTAAACAACGAACATTGCAGAATCTAAAGCGTTTAGGAGTGTATTGGCCTAGCATGGACAAAGAAATACATGAGTGGATTAAGAATTGTCCAAGGTGCAGAGAGAGACCCCCAGTGGAGTATGCGACCCTTTATCAAGTGTCTTTAATTCCAGAGTGGAGTGCTCCATTGGTAGAGTTTATGAGATCGAGACGATTACCCAAAGAGGCTAGTCTAGCAAGAAGAAGAAGCATGGAGCAAGAGGCTCAAGGCTATGCCCTAGTAGGAGACAACCTATACCGAAGAGGCAAAGATGGTTACTTAAGACTGTGCGTTCACGAATCAGATTATTTGAAAGTCTTAGAAACTGCACACAGCGGTGTTGCAGGTGGACATTTTGGTCCTGACCGAGTGATCAAGACCATTCTATTCTCAGGACTTTGGTGGCCCACTCTTCATATGGATGCACATACATATGTGAAGAAATGTGACACATGCCAACGTGCACAATATCCAGTGAGAAAAGACGAGATGCCCCTGAGGCCAATGATGGGAGGACGTGCATTTTCGAAGTGGGGCATAGACTTCATAGGTCCTATTAACCCCCCAGCTAGAAACTCCCATGCAGAGTACATCATTGTAGCCACAGATTACCTTACAAAGTGGGTAGAAGTCAAAGCCACAACAAAGAATGATGCTCAGACTACGGCTAAATTCTTATTCGAGAATGTGTTCACGAGATATGGACTACCAATAGAGTTGGTGAGCGATAGAGGCACACACTTCTTGAATGAAGTCATTGAAAATCTTCTCCAAGAATTCTTGGTGACACATAAGAAATCTGCCCCCTATCACCCACAAGCCAACGGACAAGCCGAGAGTACCAATAAGATCCTCTGTAACGTATTGACAAAACTGGTGAATAATAAACGCTCTGATTGGGACAAACAACTTCATCATGCTGTTTGGGCTTATCGAGTTGCCTACAAAACGGTACTCAACGCCACCCCATTTCATATGGTCTTCGGACAGAACGCTGTGCTACCATTAGATTTCTTAATCCCTGCCTTAAAAGTAGCACAAGAGTATGAGTGGAATGGGCATGAATTGTCCTCTAGGATCTTTGATCTCGAACGCTTGGGTGAGACGAGGCTACGAGCGGCAGCAGGCATCTACGCTGCAAAGAAGCGGCAAAAGGCATACTTTGATGCACACATCAAGGATAAGGGATTGAAAGAGGGAGATCTAGTGTTGGTATACACACTAAAACAACATGCCCGCAAGTTGGAAAAAAGAGGATACGGACCCATGATCATTAATAGAATTTCCACTAGTGGTGCAGTTCAGTTGGCCACTCTAGAAGGAGATATCTTGCCAAACTATATTAGTGGTTGTAGAGTCAAGCTATATCAAGAACCTCTTACTGAGGATATGCTAATGAGACTCAACACTGCGAAGAAGCGAAAAGAAGAAGAGTTAAGAGTGAGAGAAGAAGCACAGGTAGAGGCCAGAGAGCGTATTAGGCGAAATAAGTTAAGGCGATTAGGCCTAGAAGTCAACTCAAAAGCCCCAAAATATCACATGGATATGTGTCAAAAGTCAGACATAGCGACTTCTCAGGTCATTGACCGAAGACCCTTTGTGACCATAGAGATAGGACAAGGGAAGGGTGCAAGGACGGTGAAAGCATTGATTGACTCAGGTGCAGCAAGTAGTGCAGTTAGACTTTCCTACTGCCAAGACTTGGGGTTGAACATCAATCCCATAGAAGCTTATCTCATAGGATTGGGAGGTGTGGAAACCCCTTGTTTGGGCGAGGTGGAACTTCCCATCTACCTTCAAGATGTTCCAATGAAAGTCAAAGTGCTAGTATGTCAAGATGAGAACCTTACAGAACCACTTGTCTTGGGTCAAGATTGGATCTATGACCATGCAGTTAACTTAAACCTAAGAAGTCAAATTCTTCAAGTTTGGGTACATGACCAATGCATCACATTAGAATTAGAGAACTGCATGCTCCTAAATCATGGCACCACACACTCTCTTAGTTCTTCCAAGACTAATCATATGAAAGAAGATGTTGTATGTGTCAAAAGCTCTATGATGCAGAAGGAGTCAATCGTGGAAGACCAAGTTCGAAGGCGGGTGGATCTTTCTTCTTCTCCAAAGACTCAAGTAGCCATAGTAGTGAGCCCACCACACAAGCAAACACAACCGTTCACGACAACTGCTACATCAAATAGAAAGACACCATTCGATAAAAAAGCGGTTCCGGGCATGAAGCAGATCTGGGTAAGCAAAGGAGAGCAACCACCAGCCTTACCCCCACAAATCCCATCCATGCACACTAACCAGGCTAGAAGACGAAGGAAGCAGCTCAGACAAGCTCAATCACAAGATATCCAACAAGTTTGGGTGCCTAAGAAGTTAGCTGCAGCTCAACAAGGGCAATTACAGATGTGGGTACCTAAGAAGCTCCTACACCCACAACAACCTTTGTTCTCCCACATGCAAAAGGTTTCAACAAAGAAGCCAAAAAGAGAAGAGGGTAAGAACCACGTACAGAGACCAAAGGAAGATCAAATCAGCTCTTCAACATTAGTAGGAAGACATGCAAAAAAGATATGGGTTTGGAAGCCAAAAGTGCAAGTAGCCTCCACCGAACCAAAGCATCAACCACACTGGATACCACAGTTCAGAAAGCATCCAAAGAGAAAGACGCCTGAAGTGACCTCTACAGTGCCAAATGATGTTCTAAAATGGACTCCAATAAGGAGGATTACATCAGTTCGAGACTCAATGGATACCTCCACCAAGGTCGGCATCAACCTCCACAAATAACATCGAAAGCCTCGAACGAGCAACAACCATGTGCTCCTTGCACAACCCTGTCTTTTGCACCATTTAGGTCATGCATTTCCAAAGTATGCATTAATATAGGGCCACATTACACGGCCGTGCATAGACACACTTGAGAATCCCATGCACAAGAGCACAGTGACATATGTCGAACATTTCTATTGATACTAACTTTTGTGTTCTTGTTTTGTGATATCCTTTTTCTCAAAAAAAAAAAAAAAAAAAAAAAAAAGAAGTGGGAGAGAGCTTGTTCCCAGGTTTGGCTTATGAAACATGAACGAGTCATGCTTAGTTGAAAGTGGAACTATTGATTACTGGGCACTTATCACTTTGGATAGATGTGTGTCTCGGCTAGCCGATGATATTATTGCTGCCTTATCTGGTAGATGGCAAGCACTTGGCATGAACACGGCATCTACAACTATGATTTTCTCTTACCATGGTAGGAATGAAGAGCTTGAAGGTCCGCAACTTGAGTGATGCTTAATTACTTCATGTACCAGAGCATCCAAGGAGATATCTGCAAAGGGTAGTTCTAGAGGTGAAGACTCCTGCATATGGTGAGCTAAAGAGAATATGTGAAACTCAGCTTGGTGTAGTTACCCGATGTTGCTTGCCAAGGAATATAAAGCAATTCAATTCTCAGTATTTCCTGAACCAGTATGGAACAGTAGCACTGGTGAATGGTCTATGTCAATCAGCATGGTAATCTCTTAGAAACCGGCACGTGTCCAATATTCCTCTGAGTGTCAATATAGGGAAGTGAACGTGCATGAGCCCAAGCTCAGAAATGCACATTGTTAGTGACAAATGTTGCTTTGAAAAGAGGAGAGGGGATCCACCACTCAAAAGATCTCATCAGTGGACAATCAACATGGACCTTCATCAACAAGGTTCCATTCCAAAGGCCGAGTGTACAACACGAAGAGGCAAACATCCATCAACCTTCGCCATGGTAAGTATCTTTACTCTGGAAACACCATAACCATGATAGTTTAAGAAACCTCTTCGTCAGCATACCCTTGAGCACTTAGCTCAAGACCCGCAATTTTTGCACCATACTTCTTCCAATGCATTTTCCAAGTAAGCATGCGTAGGGCTACATTACAAGGCCGTGCACAAGGCACATACTTTTTTCAACCCAGGCACGAACACACTTACCCATCATTCATTATGGGTTATGAGTAGTTGGCATGAATGCTCTCAACATCATCTTTAAAAGAACTAGCGGACATCATGGGAACAACATCCATATCTCGGAAGCAAATTGAAGCCTGTAGTTGCTCCAAATCACTCTTGACAACCTCTTCTGAGCAACTTGCAGTTTTGAAAGCTCACAACGACACATTCTTGCTAGAATCCAAGGAACTAGCCCATACAACGGATGGACACCACCTCTCAAAGCACTACACAGAACAGCCCTTCCAACAAGGGTCTGTCAGGGACGACAGACTCGAGAGGGGGGGGAGTGTTGAAGCTCAAAGTCAAGGACAAAGCATGGAAGCACATCAAAAGGTGGACACACGAGGAAAGGGAGCAAGTAGGGAGCTCCAAGAAGTGTATGTCAAATTTTCAGAAGAATTCCCTACAAAAATAGTGATTTTCATCACTAGAAACCATTGTAAATACCATTATCTATTTTTAGTAACTCCATTTTGTTCAAGCCGAGGAGTCCTCAAGCTTGAGGAGTATTAGAAGTACCATCGTACCAATTTTCATAATTTTTAGACTTCGTTTGAGCCCTCAAATAAGCCCTGGAACCTAATTTTTAACTAGGCCGGACACTAGGTCTGGACAGAGCCAAAACTAGCCAAAAAACTATAAAAAGAGCTAGAGAGCTCATTTTTGAGGTTAGCTTGTTAGAGAATAGAACTTTTGTAAGAGAACTCTTTTGCAATCTAAGCTTTCCATTGTTCCTCTCTTTGATCTTACTTTGTGCGCGTGTGTGTGTATGTGTGTGCATGTTTGTGTGCTTTCACTCACGCATTTGTGCCTTCACTTGCTCGTGGTCTTCATACCGGTCCTCACGTCTCCGCGGATTGACAAGTAAAGGAGGTGGTGCTTACGCTTGAGCTACACTCAAGTATGCGACATGTGTTTTATTATGCACGACATACAAAGAAGGAAGAGTTTCCCATGCCTGACTTGATGTAGGACATGATCAAATTGTTATATATTTTGGTAGTAATGTGTGTGAACACACTAGGATCGTCGGGGCACTTTTTCCCTCTTTAGGAGTTTTTTTCCCCCAGCTTGTATATATGCCTATAACCCTAACCGGTTACTTATCTTTGTACATTCTAGTGGTAATACATTCATTATTATGTCTTGTGCTCCAAGATTCTTCTTCTTCCTTGTGGTGTTTGCATGCTTTTGCAGATGTCTAACTCCAACAATTGGTATTAGAGCAAGTCACCACTTCATCTAGGGTATCATCGACACCTCTCCATTCATAGTCTCAGAATTGCATGAATTTTGGTGTGCATACTTTGGGTGATTAGGAGATCAAAACTGCTTCGCTTTGTGGTGCCGAAATCACGATTTGAGCTTGTTTCGGCCTTCAAATGCACTATCACAGTGCTTGTGCAGGCTATTTTTATCTTTTTATGCCAAAGATATAACTAGGTTTTGGTTCACTAGTATAAACATCTCAAAGTTTGCTACATGTATAACATAACTCATTTGGCTAATTCCGTTCAACTTTTTCAGATACAATCATTTTTTTCCATCAAGGGATTTTAGTTAGTGGCCATGGTTGAAAGTAGTGATGTATTCTGATGTCGGTTGTTGAGGATATGTTGGATGGTACCAATTATCCATTGTGGGCTTATATGATGCATTATGTATTGGTTGCAAAAGGACCGTGGAATATTATGTAGGGTGTTGAAAAATGTCCTATTACACCTGCGAATACAGGTACTGAAGTTGATGCAGATGGTGTCGAAGATGGTGATACTCTACAGATTCCTATTCGTGCTATGGTTTCTGTTGCAGCTACTTCAGAGAAAATTTGTTGGGATGGTAGAGAGGCTCAAGCACAAGCATTGATAGCCTCGTCTATCAAACGTGCCATTAGTCCTCCAATTCACTCTCCCTGACAGTTCACTTGTGCAGACTGTTCTGAATGGTATTCCCCCTTCATACCAGAGTTTTGCTTCTACTCTTCGTTTGATGATGGAAGACAATCCAAATGACTTAAAATTTGAAGAGTTAGTTTTTGTTCTATTTTAGGAAGATCAGTCTATGTAGAATAGGTCCATTATGCGTGTTGCAGATCAAGCTTTCTTGGCTAGTCAGAAGGGCAAAGGAAAATGGAGCTCTTCTACTAGTAAGTAGAAATTTTCTAATTCTGCACAATCGAAGAAGGAAGACAAAGATGAGAAGAAATCAGAAAAGTAAAAATTGTTTTGCAAATACCATAAAGCAAATGATCATGTCATTAAGAGCTATCCAAAATTGACTAAAGAGGCAAAGAAGAAAGAGGCCGGAATGGTTGTTGCAGAGGCCTCTACGACGAAAACAAAGTGTGCTAATCTTGAGCAGGATGAAGAATGGGTGTTTAATACTATTTGCAGTTTTGACCCATCTTCTCACAAGTATTGCATGTCTACAGTAGACTTAGATGTTTGGTACTTTGATAGTGGGGCGACCAAACATATTACCTCGCAACACAGTTTCTTCTCTTCACTCGAGCCTGCCCCTACACAGAATACTATCACATGTGCCAACAACTCCTCTTATCCTATCATGGGAGTTGGTAAGATCATTTTGACTATTGCTGATGGTAGTTCTTTCACTTTGTCAGATGCTTTATCTGTGCCAGAGATCAAGAAGAATCTATTATCAGTTTCAACTTTAGCCAAGATTGGCATGGTTGTGAAATTTGTTGATGCTAGGTGTACAATCCATGATCTGTCAAATGGTGATGTGATTATTGCTTGTGGCATTTTATGTCATGGGCTGTATAAGCTCATAGACTATGAAAGATCTGTGAATGATTCAACATGTGCAATACATGATTCTTAGGCTATGTCACATGCAAAGCTTTGGCATGCATGCTTTGGTCATCTGAATTTTGCTAGTTTGCTATGCCTGTAGAAATATGAAATGGTGTCCTCTTTGCCCAAACCTGAGGCACCCAGTAAACATGTATGTGAAGGCTATATTTTGGGCAAAATACAACATTCCTCATTTCCAAAAGATGGTTCAGTTTGAGCTACTCAAAAATTACAGCTTGTTCATAGTGATGTCTATGGTCCTATGTAGACACCCTCTTTTGGAAACTATCTTTACAGTTAAATGGCTCGTCATTGTGCCTACATGACCAAGGTAATATAAGATGCTGAACCTTCTTGTTTTGAAGATGCAATTGGAAATGTAGATTGGGAAAAAACTATGGATGAGGAGATGGCTACACTTTATGGAAACGAAACATGGAAGCTGGTTCCATTGCTGCAAGGAAAGAAACCCATAGGCTACAAGTGGGTTTACAAGGTAAAGGACAATGCTGATGGCAACATAAGCAAGTATAAAGCACAATTAGTAGCAAAGGGATATGCATAGACATATGGCATTGATTATGAGGAAACATTTGGCCCTATCGCTAAAATGTCTACTGTTAGAGCACTTGTTGCATTAACTACAACAAAAGGATGGCCCTTGCATCAGATGGATGTGAAGAATGCTTTCCTACATGGTGGGTTACAAGAAGAAGTATACATGGACCAGCCACAAGGATATGAGGATTCAAAGCACCTATAATATGTTTCAAAGTTGCAAAAGGCTTTGTATGGGCTTAAAGAAGAACCTCGTGCTTGGCATGCAAGGATTGCTAATTACTTAACCACCATTGGTTTTCTTTGTGTGATGCAGATCATTCACTATATGCAAGGAAGAGTGATGATGGAATCACAATTGTAGTTATTTATGTTGATGACTTGATTGTAGGTGGTGATACTGACAAAATAATTAAAGCGGTAAAGCAACTCCTTATGCAAGAATTTTATATGAAAGATCTTCGTGTGCTTAGCTATTTCTTGGGAAATGAGTTTATACATATAGAAATAGGTGGATGTTGCAAACGCAATATGCCTTAAGTATGCTGCAAAAGTATGGTATGGATGATTGTGAGCCAATTTCTATGCCATTAGATCAAAATTTGAAGTTGGATACTACATCAAATGAAGCATTGGAAAATGCTACTATGTATAAGAAAATTGTGGAAAGTTTGATACATCTCACAATTACAAGGCCTGATCTAAGCTACACTATTGGAGTTGAACGTCAATTTATGTAGGTTCCCAAGAATCCACATTTAGATGCTATGAGGTGCACTCTATGTTATGTGAGTGCTACTTTGGACTATGCATTGTTTTATGAAGTTGGTTTAGATTTGTAGGTTCATGGATACACCGATACAAATTGGGCTGGTAGTATTCTAGACAGAAGATCTACTAGTGGCTTTCTATTTTGACTTGGAAGTGAAACTTTTACATGGAGCAATAAGAAGCAACTCACTATTGCTTTGTTGAGTACAGAGGCTAAGTATATACGTCCTTTAATGGCAACATGTGAAGCATCCTCGTTAGAGATCCTACTTGCTGATTTAGGTCTAGAAGTGAAAAAACCTATCACCATCTATTGTGATAATCTTAGCAACATACAATTAGCACAGAGTCTTGTTTTCATGCTAGAACAAAGCATATATAAGTGCATTATCATTTCATCAAGGAAAAGGTATTAGCAGGCGATATTGACATTGCTTATTTGAGGATAGATGAGCATGTTGTTGATACTTTCACTAAAGCACTTGGAGCTTAGAAGTTGAAGAAGTTTTGAAAGATGCTTGGATTATAGGACATGATGTTGAGCTTGAGGGGTAGTGTTGAAATATCAAGCTCAACATGTGATGATCCAAGATGACACGTATTACTTTTTCCCATTTTTTTGCCATGTATAATGGTCAGGATGGTAAATGTCAGGGATACTTCATTGAGTTGTACTAGATTTGTCTATCAAGAGTGATGGCACATTTGTTTCTTGCCAGATCCTTCATTCGCGAAAATTAGGATTTGCCTTATGTAGTGTTCTTTATATATTGCACTAGTTGTATTGTTGCTTAGGTCATTCTTGTACATGTTGTGAACATTTGTTTTATGTAGGGTTCAAGTTTCAAATTATGTAAATACCTTTGGGAAGTCTTCAAATACTTCAAGAAGGCTCATATTATTCATAAAATGTAGCAAAAATACCATGTGAGTTCTAGAACATGGTGAGTCAAATTAGTGAGTCACAAAGGAGCTTCAGTGGTGTCCTAGTGGAAGGTCGATGTGGCTAGTTCTCAAAGTCCATCAATACTTTGCTTATTTGAGCACTTGAGTCATGTAATACCTCCATCCAAGTGTCTACCACAAATTTAGATGTATTAGGAAGTTTTTAGATTAGTTTCCCATGCTATAAAAAGAGGAGAAAAGTCGTGATCTTGTGGGATGTCCAAGAGAGTCATATGTGTATCTCTACACTGCTGTAGTTTTGTATGCAGAGATTGCAGAGCTTGTATCTCCCTCATTATATATCCAAATTACATGTTTGATAGCTCATTGGAACGCTCTTACTGTCTAATTTCTTCCTGTAAATTTTCATAATCATTGGATTTATGAGCGGAGAGCAATACTCTCTGCAAGTAGTGTGTGTTCTCTATTTTTTATCCCTGCTGAAGGTCTCCATTAAACCTCAAACTTGCAGAGGTCATATCTCCTTGTGTATGTATCCAAATCATGTGTTCTTTGGCTTGTTAGAAAGCTCTTTAAGTCTAATTGTATTCTGAAAAGTGTCAAAGTCATTGGAGTTGTGAGGTAAGAGCAGTAGTCTCTGCAAGTGATGTGTGTCCTCAGGTTCATCTCTGTTTCAAGGTCTCCATTAAAGCTGCATATTGCAGAGGTCATAGCTCATTGTGTATTTATCCATTTGAGGTGTTCTATATCTTGTTGGAAAGCTCTTAGAGTCTAGTTTATGTGTGAAATAGTTTTGTAAAATTCTAAGTGAGTAAAGAGCAATTTGCTCTGCAAGAAAATTGGTCTATGCATACAAGTTTGTGAAGAAGTCAACTAGGTCCTGTTGGGTTTCACCTACTTCTATCTGTACTTTGGAGATCAATAAACTCCAACATTGGTATCAAAGCAAGTACTTGGAGGCTTGGAGAAGGTTATCATACCTTGACAAAGAATTTGAAGCTATCAAAGAAGCAGTTCATCATCAACACTACACAAAGGTAGAAGAAGTTTTCAAGGAGGCATCTGAAGCAACATCCAAGCAAAGAAAGGTGCACATACCTCATTTACAAGGTAAATATTATATTTCTTCTCATCACACACATTGGAAAGGAGGCTTAAAGGAGGAAGCTTAGCATTTGTATTATGGGAGACCAACATGCACAAATAGAGAAACTTGATAAGACCAATTATCAGGCATGGAAGTTTAGAATCACAGCATACTTGCAAGGTAGAGGCTTGTATGGTTTGATTGACGGCACAGATATCAAACCCACATTACCAGAGGAGCCAAATCAGCAACAATTGAGGGAGTTTAGACTTTGGAATGAGAGAGACAAAAGGGTTATATTCATTTTATCACAAAATATTCAAGATTCAATGGTAGGACACATACAAGATCTAGACACAAGTAGAGATGTTTGGCTTGCATTGGAAAGGTTGTATGCTACAGGTACAAGAGCAAGGAAGATTCAACTCAAAAATGAGTTGAATAACATAAAGAAAGATACAAGGACATCGGTCAATGATTACATATTGAAAGTTAAAGAGATTGCAGATCAACTAGGATCAATTCAAGCTCATGTGGAGGACGACGACTTGGTTGCACATACTCTCAACGGACTCAAAGATAATGAGAGATGGAAACCTTTCATTACTTCAGTTTATGTCAGAGGAGAATTACCAGATTTTGATCAACTTATTGCCCTCATGGTCACGGAGGAGATGAATCTAAATGGTTCTACTTCAAATAAAAAAGGATCTCAAGGACAAGCTCTTTATGTAGGATCATCAAGAGGTGGAAACAAAGGTGGAAGAGGTTCAAATAGAGGTCGAGGAAGAAGGAGGGATGATCAAAGGACTTCAAGTAGCTTCTTCAACACAAGAGGAAGAGGAAGATCAAGTGCTAGAGGTACGAGAGGCTACTACAACTACAATCAAAGGAAAAGGAGTGAAGATAAGAACAATTGCTATATATGTGGAAGGTATGGACACTATGCCAAAGATTGCTATCAAAATGAAAATAATCAAAGTGGTAATCGAAGAGGAGGCTATTCAAGAAGAGGTAAACAACAAGGAATTTATGCAGTTGAAGGTAAAAGTGATGATTATGATTCACTTCTAATGATGAATGTTGAAACTAAGAAGAATTGCAATAGCGATGTATGGTATGTAGATAGTGGTTGTTCTAATCACATGTCTCATGATGCTTCATGGTTTTCTAATATGCATAATCCGTCATGCAAAGGTCATGTTGAAACAAGAAATGATACAACACATAAGATTATGCAGGTTGGAGATGTTGTTATGCAGGATCAGAGCAAGACAAATTGCTTGAAGGATGTACTTTATGTGCCAACAATCACTAAGAATTTGATGTCGGTTGGTCAAATGGTAGAAAAAGGTCTACATATGAGATTTAATCATGCAGGTTGCTTCATTGGAGGATCCAAAGCAAAGGAGGTTAATTGCTAGAGGTCAAAAACAAGGTAGACTATTTACATTCAAGGTAAACCCAAATCATACAAACTATTTCTCTTATGGTATGCATCGAATAGCAGAGCTTGATCTATGGCACAAAAGGATTGGACACATGAATGTACACAGGTTAAAGGAGCTATCAAAGAAGAGGATTGTTGAAGGATTACCTGATCTTACTAAGCAACATATGGTGCATCTTTGTGAAGCATGTCAAATGGGTAAGCAGAGTAGACAACCTTTCAAGCATTCAAGCTATGTAAGTGATGGTTTGCTAGATCTCATACACACAGATGTGTGGGGACCTACTAAAGAGGCATCCTTGGTTGGTAATAAGTACTATGTATCATTCATTGATGATCATAGTAGAATGGCATTTGTGTATTTCATTAAACATAAGAGTGAGGTCTTTGATTGTTTCAAGAAGTTCAAATCATATGTCGAAAAGCAAACAGGAAGGTATATTAAGAAGCTAAGATCTGATGGAGGGGGAGAGTATTTCTCTCAAGCTTTTACTAATTTTTTGTATGATGAAGGTATTAAAAGAGAAGTTACATGGAGTATACACAACAAAATGGAGTCGCAGAAAGAAGAAACCGAATCATAGCAGAAGCATCTAGAAGCATGCTTAATGATATGTGTTTGCCTAATTATTTTTGGGCTGAAGCTGTTAGCACAAGTGTTTACATTATGAATAGAGTTCCGACTACTGGAGTTCATCATTTGACACCATATGAGGTATGGCATGGAAGGAAACCAAGTGTAAGTCATTTGAAAGTATTTGGTTGTGTATGTTATGTACATGTACCTAGTGAGGTGAGATCTAAACTTGATGCAAAATCAGAAAAATGTATATTTATTGGTTATGCAGATACTCAAAGAGGATATAGATGCTATAATCCTCATACCAATAAGGTTGTTGTATCAAGAGATGTAAACTTTGATGAATTACTTTCATGGTATGCCGATAATGATTGTTTGCAGGTCATGGATGAAAATGAAGAAGGTGTCGTTGAAGGAGATGAATGCATAGTTCAGCCATCAGGAAGTTTAAATGATGAAAGGAGTGGTTTAGATGAAGAAAGAGGATCACATTTCAATGGAAGATTAAGGCAAGAGTCACTTCCAAGTGTTAAAAGTAAAGGTAAACTCAATCTTGTTGAAGTTAATGATGAAGGAGAGTGTTGGTGCAAACAAGCCATAACACTTGGCTTTGTTGTGTACCTTTGAAGACCCAACTTAAAGCTTGGACTATTGAACCCTTGGAAAGCATAAAAGATTGAACCCTTGGATGATACATTTACAAGAGTCAATAATCATGTGAACCTAGTCTTAGTGATTCTTACTTTTATCTCATGTAAAAGTCTATATGACTTTAACCACTCATGTAATCACACCTAACAGAGGAAGTCGTGGAAAATTTGATTGATTGAGTAGGTGAATGATTGAGAGAATATCTCATTCACTTTTTAGGTACATGATTCAAGGAGATTGACATAGATTTGAAATTCAAAATTTTACTCAATCTCTATAAAAGCTACAAGTCAAAAGTCGCGGGTATCCTTCACTCCTCCCGAGGCAATTCTGAGTAAATCATTGAGTGTGTGAGAGCTACTACACAGCCTACACCTCTGAGTACCATTGGGCATCACATTACATGCCAATGGGAATGTACAATCATTAGATTTAATCAATATACATATATTCATAGTCTCTGTTTTCTCTGAGTGACTACCTCCAACTCTGTCAACTTCAACAGAGCATATCTCAAAATCTACTGAACCATATTTGATGATCAAGGGCTCATTGGAACCAGCTCAAAGCATTATACAATACTACAAAGTTTCAAGTCAATCTATTCAGCCAATTGGGAGAAATCGCTGTCGAAGTGATCACTGGTATATTTCTGTGTGATTCCTAAAAAATCGGAGGTATCCCTGAGTTTGCTAAACATCATGCTCAGTGTATAGTTTATCATTTGGAGTGATTTAACTTGCTAATAGTAGCTTGTTAAGTTAATTTAATACTCCCAGAAGGAATTAGACCAATTGTAAGTGTGCTGGACACACTAAGCTTAGGACTGAGCAGGTGTCATTACAGAAATAGCAAGTTTTTGGACTTATGAAGGTTCAAACTTATCTGTTTTGATTTGATCATTACTCAATCACTTTGTAAAGTACATATATAGTTTCTTGGTGTCATTTGGAAGCTCAAGGAGTCTCCAAACCAAATCTGAAGAGAAAAGAGGGCAGGTGTGAAGCAGGTCTAGCAGCACCAACTTGATCTTCTGATTGTACCCAGCCATCACTTCCAACAGTGGTATCAGAGCAAACAAGGTAATCATGGGTGATGGTTTCCCTTCCTTTATTGACAAATTGGATAGAAATAACTACCAGGCATGGTCATTAAGAATGAAGACTTATCTACAAGGGAGAAGCTTGTATGGATACATATCAGGAGATGAGGAGTTGCCCTCATTCAAAACCAGAGGCCTACCTACAAAGGATGAGCATGAGAGACTTAATCAATGGTGTGCTAAAGATGCTTTAGCAAGGTCATATCTTCTAAACTCTATCTTTGATTTCCTTCTACCTCATGTTAGGAACTGTAAGACTTCCCAAGAGACTTGGGAGACCTTGTCAACATATTTCTCATCAAGCACAAGGGCCAGAAAGAATCAGCTATGGATTGAGTTTACAACTCTTAGGAAACAATCAAAACAATGTGTTTCAGATTTTGTCACCAAAGTCAAAGATATAGCAGATCAACTTGCAAGTGTTGGAGAAGAGATTGAAGAAGAGCAAATAGTCAGACAAGTGATCAATGGACTCAAAGCAGATGACAAGTGGGAGAGCTTTACCACTGCAATGGACTTGTACATGGACATCCAAGCACCTGATCTAACAACTCTGATTGGACAACTATTTACACATGAAGCAAAGATCACAAAGAATGGAGAGCAATCAAAAGGTAACAATCCCTCTGCCCTATATACAGATAAGAAGTCTAAAGATAAGGGTAAAAGCAAAAAGGTTGATGATGAAGGATCCACCTCTCAAGCAAACTATGCAGGGAGAGGTAGATCATCTAGAGATAGGGGCAGAGGAGGTAAGTCAGGTAGGGGGAGACCCTATAATCAATCTCCATGCAATATTTGTGGCTTGTCTAATCATACTACAGATGAATGCTACAAAAACTACAAGAATCAAAGAGGAAGAGGTCACCAAAGAGGAGGATACTCCCAAGGCAGAGGCAGATTCAATCAATCTCAAGGCTACCATGGCTACAACAATAACTACAACAACAATTACAACAATGGCTACAATCACAATGGCAATTATCAAGGAGGATACAGGAACAGAAAGGATTACAACAATTATGCAGAGGATCAAGATGATTCCTTGTTGATTATGAACATGACATCTAAATCAGGTATCAATGATGATCATTTGTTCTATATTGATTCAGGTTGCTCTAACCATGTAGCTGGGAATGTTGCCTTACTCTCTGATTTGGAAGAACCTAAAGGCAAGCACCAAGTGCAGACAGGTGATGACACTAAACACTCAGTGATTAAAGTAGGTAATGTCAAAACTAGTGATGGTAATCAGAATTTGCTAAGCAGAGTATTGTATGTTCCAACAATCACCAAGAATCTGATGAGTGTAGGTCAGATTGTTGAAAAAGGTCTACAGGTCAGGTTCACTCAACATGGTGCATATGTAGAGGATCCAAGGCATGGATTCAGAAGGATATCCAAGGGAGAGAAGTCAGGTAGATTGTTTACCTTTGAACTTGAGGATACTAAAAGTATTGCCTTGTACAACTATAGGGACCAAACCCTATCAGAATTGGAGATGTGGCACAAGAGATTGGGTCACATTGGAGAGAGAACCATAAAGCAAATGAGCAGAGATCAATGTGTGCTTGGGATACCTAATGTATCCAAGCAACACATGATATACAAGTGTGGGGCTTGTCAATTTGGTAAGTCACACAGGTTGCCATATACCAAGAAAGGATTTATGCATGAAGATTACTTGGAATTGGTACATACAGATGTGTGGGGACCAAGCAAGGAGCCATCCATATCTGGATCAAGGTACTATGTATCTTTTATAGATGATTATAGCAGATGGACTGTCTTGTACTTCATGAAACATAAAGATGAAGTATTTAATTGCTTCAAAAGGTATCTTGCATTAGTAGAGAATCAAACAGGTAGACAATTGAAGAGGTTAAGGTCTGATGGTGGTGGAGAATATTTCTCCAATGACTTTGAAGACTTCTTGCAGGAAAGAGGCATCAAGAGGGAGATTACCACAAGGTACTCACCTGAACAAAATGGGGTAGCTGAAAGAAGAAATAGACTCATTGTGGAGACAGCTAGGTCTATGCTTAATGAAAAGAAACTACCAAATTATCTTTGGGCAGAGAGTGTATCTACTGCCACATACTTGATCAACAGGTTGCCATCAAAGACACTTGATGGAATGACACCCTATGAGGCTTGGCATGGTAAGAGACCTTCTCTGGATCATTGCAAGATCTTTGGGTGTGTTGCATATGTGCATATTCCCTCACAGGTAAGGGGAAAGCTAGATCCTAAGGCTGAAAAGTGTATCTTTATTGGTTATGATTTGAATCAGAAAGGATACAGATTCTATAACCCCTCAAACAAAGGCTTCAAGGTAAGCAGAGATGTAATCTTTGATGAAAATGATTCATGGTATGATAATGAGTGCAGGAAAGTGAGCCTACCTTATGATATGGAAGAAGACTTTCCAAAGCTTGTCAGGCAAGAACCAACTCAGAATGAGGACACAAGCTCAGATGATGAAGACACCATCAACATTGAAGAGTTCAAAGCTTGGAAATCAAAAGGGAAGATGAAGATGAAGCAACTTGAAGACAATCCAGAATCCTCAACTCAAGCTATGAGGAGATCTTCAAGGGAAAAGAAGAAACCTATTAGGTATGGATATGATACTTCACTTGTAACCAAGCACTCTGTATATCTTGCAAAGGATATCTTAAGTGAAGAACCAGGTACATTTGAGGAAGCTATTACTAAACCAGAATGGAAGGAAGCAATGGATGAAGAAATGGAGGCTCTCAAGGAGAGTGATACTTGGGACTTGGTACCCAAGAAGGACTCCATGAAGGTCATAGGATCCAGATGGATCTACAAACTCAAAAGGAACTCAGATGGTACAATAAGCAGGTACAAAGCTAGGTTGGTGGCTAAGGGTTTTGCACAAACCCATGGCATTGATTATGAGGAGACATTTTCTCCTGTGGCAAAGATGCCAACTATCAGAATTATGGTGAGTGTAGCTGCATCCAAAAATTGGAACATGTACCAATTGGATGTGAAGAATGCATTCTTGAATGGATGGATATCTGAAGAGGTCTACATGTCACAACCACCTGGCTATGAAGATCCCAATAAGGTAAATCATGTTTGCAAATTGAAGAAAGCTCTGTATGGATTGAAGCAGGCACCTAGAGCATGGAACTATAGGTTGACAACCTATCTCTTGGATCAAGGATTTGTGATGAGTAAAGCAGATACTTCATTGTTTATAAAGAAGAACAATTCAGAGGTAATATACTTGTGTGTCTATGTTGATGACATCATTATTACAGGAAATGATGTTCAAGGAATTAGACATATCAAAAGTCAAATGATGAAGGAATTCAAGATCAATGATCTTGGATTATTGAAGTACTTCCTAGGACTTGAATTGGTCTACACAAATTCAGGTATATACATTACTCAGAAGAAGTACATTCAGGACATGGTCAAGAAGTTTAATTTGCAGGAAGCTAAAGTCTCAAACATTCCTATGGAAGTCAACCACAAACTCAGTGCACATGAAGGAGAAGAACTCAAGGATATTACAGGTTACCAAAGTTTGGTAGGTAGTCTTAATTATGCTACCTTAACTAGGATTGATATCTCATATGGTGTTAGTGTACTTAGCCAAGTTATGCATAAGCCAAGAGTACCACATTTGGAGGCAGCCAAGAAGATAGTAAAGTACCTAAAGGGAACACAAAATCATGGTTTGTATTATCCATATTCATCAGACATTGATATCAAGGTATACTCAGATGCAGATTGGGCAGGTTGCAAGGATGACAGGAGGAGTACATCTGGTTACATATGCTTTGCAGGTGATAAACCAATTTCTTGGTCATCCAAGAAACAACCCACAGTGGCTCTATCATCTACTGAGGCAGAGTACAGAGGGCTAGCCAATGCCACTCAAGAATCAATATGGTTAAAGTTACTCTATTCAGAATTGGGCCTATACACAAGGCCACCTATCATTTTTGGTGATAACACAAGTTCACTTCATTTAGCTGCTAATCCTGTGTATCATGCTAGGACAAAACACATAGAGGTTCATTACCACTATGTGAGGGAGAAATTACTGAGCAAAGAAATCCAATTATCATATGTGTCCACTAATATTCAATGTGCAGATTTGCTTACAAAAGCTTTGGATGAAAGCAAGCTATGCAGGTTTAAATCCATGATTGGATTACAGGATATCATTGAAGACTAAAGATGAAGACTCAAGCAAGTGTTTGGCTTGAGGGGGAGCTGTTGGTGCAAACAAGCCATAACACTTGGCTTTGTTGTGTACCTTTGAAGACCCAACTTAAAGCTTGGACTATTGAACCCTTGGAAAGCATAAAAGATTGAACCCTTGGATGATACATTCACAAGAGTCAATAATCATGTGAACCTAGTCTTAGTGATTCTTACTTTTATCTCATGTAAAAGTCTATATGACTTTAACCACTCATGTAATCACACCTAACAGAGGAAGTCGTGGAAAATTTGATTGATTGAGTAGGTGAATGATTGAGAGAATATCTCATTCACTTTTTAGGTACATGATTCAAGGAGATTGACATAGATTTGAAATTCAAAATTTTACTCAATCTCTATAAAAGCTACAAGTCAAAAGTCGCGGGTATCCTTCACTCCTCCCGAGGCAATTCTGAGTAAATCATTGAGTGTGTGAGAGCTACTACACAGCCTACACCTCTGAGTACCATTGGGCATCACATTACATGCCAATGGGAATGTACAATCATTAGATTTAATCAATATACATATATTCATAGTCTCTGTTTTCTCTGAGTGACTACCTCCAACTCTGTCAACTTCAACAGAGCATATCTCAAAATCTACTGAACCAAATTTGATGATCAAGGGCTCATTGGAACCAGCTCAAAGCATTCTACAATACTACAAAGTTTCAAGTCAATCTATTCAGCCAATTGGGAGAAATCGCTGTCGAAGTGATCACTGGTATATTTCTGTGTGATTCCTAAAAAATCGGGGGTATCCCTGAGTTTGCTAAACATCATGCTCAGTGTATAGTTTATCATTTGGAGTGATTTAACTTGCTAATAGTAGCTTGTTAAGTTAATTTAATACTCCCAGAAGGAATTAGACCAATTGTAAGTGTGCTGGACACACTGAGCTTAGGACTGAGCATGTGTCATTATAGAAATAACAAGTTTTTGGACTTATGAAGGTTCAAACTTATCTGTTTTGATTTGATCATTACTCAATCACTTTGTAAAGTACATATATAGTTTCTTGGTGTCATTTGGAAGCTCAAGGAGTCTCCAAACCAAATCTGAAGAGAAAAGAGGGCAGGTGTGAAGCAGGTCTAGCAGCACCAACTTGATCTTCTGATTGTACCCAGCCATCACTTCCAACAGAGAGGAAATTAGTGATGTATGTGAGTATGGAGAATCATCAAAGGTTCCTAATAAGAAAGGAAGAGCATCTACATTGGAGGTAAGAAGAACTTCAAGAGTAAGTAAACAACCTCAAAGGTATACTTATGAATCTTTCATAAATACTCATTATGCTTTTATGACAAAAGTTGAGTAGGATAATGAACCCACATGTTATGATGAGGCCAAAGGAGATGAAAAGTGGGAGAAAGCAATGAGAGAAGAAATGGAAGCACTACAGGATAACAAGACTTGGAATTTAGTTCCAAGTACACCAAAACAAAAGGTAATTGGTTGCAAGTGGGTTTTTAAGATTAAAAGAAATAGTGATGGTAGTGTGTCTAGATATAAGGCTAGACTTGTAGCAAAAGGATATAATCAAACTCAAGGTGTGGACTATGAGGAAACATTTAGTCAAGTAGCAAACATGACAACGGTGAGAACTTTGTTGGCTTTAGCTGCAAGTAAATGGTGGAATATATATCAACTCGATATAAAGAATGCCTTTCTTAATGGTGAGTTAAATGAAGAAGTGTATATGTCACAACCAGATGGTTATGTGGATGCAAAATGTCCTAATCATGTATGCAGGTTAAAGAAGGCATTGTATGGTCTTAAGCAGGCACCAAGGGCATGGAATGCAAGGTTGGTAAAGTATCTTATGCTGCAAGGATACACAGCGAGTCATGCTGATCCTTCACTTTATGTAAAACATGTAGATGGCATGTGTGTCTATGTATGCATTTATGTGGATGACTTGTTGATTACAGGGAATGATGCAAAAGCAATTGATGAGATAAAAGGTAATTTGGGAAAGGCATTTAAAATTGAGATCTTGGTTTGCTCAGATACTTTCATGGGATTGAAATTGTGTATAGCGATGAAGGTATGTGGTTGATATAAAGAAAGTATATATGTGATATGCGGAAAAGGTTTGGTATGCAGGAATGTAAATTTGTTTCTACTCCAATGGAATGTAATGTAAAGCTGAGTGCAAAGGAAGGTGATGAGTTGCATGATATGAATGTATATAGATCCATGGTAGGATCTTTGATTTATGCAACAAAAACTAGACCTGATATATGTTATGCAGTGGAAGTATTGTCACAATTTATGCATGAACCTAGAGTACCTCATATGCATGCAACGAAAAGAGTGCTTAGGTATTTGAAAGGTACCATGAACGAAGGATTATTTTATAGTCATGATGCTGATCTAACTCTTAAAGTGTTTAGTGATGCAGATTGGGATGGAAGCAAAGATGACAGAAGATCCACAAGTGGATATGTGGTAATAGCAGGAAACAAGACATTAACATGGAGTTCAAAGAAACAGCCTACAATTTCTTTATCTTCTACAGAGGCTGAGTATAGAGGTTTAGCATTGGCTACTACTGAGGTTATGTGGTTTAAAAAGTTGTTTCATGACTTGAATGTGCAGGTTGATGTACCACTGATATATGGAGATAACTTGAGCAGCATTCATATGACCTCAAATCCTATTTTTCATTCTAGAACAAAGCATATAGAGGTTCACTATCATTATGTTCGAGAGAAGGCTATGAACAATGAAGTGCAGGTTTCTTTTGTTGGAACAAAGGATCAAGTTGCAGATATCTTCACCAAATCCTTGGATGGACCAAAGCTTCAAAGATTCAACTATATTCTTGGCATGAAGGAAATACCCTTTGAAACTTGAGGGGGAGAATGTTGCGAACATTTGTTTTATGTAGGGTTCAAGTTTCAAATTATGTAAATACCTTTGGGAAGTCTTCAAATACTTCAAGAAGGCTCATATTATTCATAAAATGTAGCAAAAATACCACGTGAGTTCTAGAACATGGTGAGTCAAATTAGTGAGTCACAAAGGAGCTTTAGTGGTGTCCTAGTGGAAGGTCGGTGTGGCTAGTTCTCAAAGTCCATCAATACTTTGTTTATTTGAGCACTTGAGTCATGTAATACCTCCATCCAAGTATCTACCACGAATTTAGATGTATTAGGAAGGTTTTAGATTAGTTTCTCATGCTATAAAAAGAGGAGAAAAGTCGTGATGTTGTGGGATGTCCAAGAGAGTCATATGTGTATCTCTACATTGCTGTAGTTTTGTATGCAGAGATTGCAAAGCTTGTATCTCGCTCATTATATATTCAAATTACATGTTTGATAGCTCATTGGAAAGCTTTTACTGTCTAATTTTGTCTTGTAAATTTTCATAATCATTGGAGATTTGAGCTGAGAGCAGTACTCTCTGCAAGTAGTGTGTGTTCTCTGTTTTTTATCCCTGCTGAAGGTCTCCATTAAACCTCAAACTTGCAGAGGTCATATCTCCTTGTGTATGTATCCAAATCATGTGTTCTTTGGCTTGTTAGAAAGCTCTTTAAGTCTACTTGTATTCTGGAAAGTTTTAAAGTCATTGGAGTTGGGAGTTAAGAGTAGTAGTCTCTGTAAGTGATGTGTGTCCTCAGGTTCATCTCTGTTTCAAGGTCTCCATTAAAGCTGCATATTGCAGAGGTCATAGCTCATTGTGTATATATCCATTTGAGGTGTTCTATATCTTGTTGGAAAGATCTTAGATTCTAGTTTATATGTGTGAAACAGGTTTGTAAAAATTCTAAGTGAGTAAAGAGCAATTTGCTCTGCAAGAAAATTGGTCTGTGCATACAAGTTTGTGAAGAAGTCAACTAGATCCTGTTGGGTTTCACCTACTTCTAGCTGTACTTTGGAGATCAATAAACTCCAACAGTACATTCCTTTTATGTAATAGAAGAAGAAGAAGAAGGTCATTTTCCTAGCCTCAATCTATGTATATGCTCCTCTTTGAGTGTGAAAGTGTGTGAGTTAGATCTCTTCTTTATCTCCTTCCTCGTGACAAAGTCAAGGTATCACCTACAACCTAGATCCTTGAGGTAATTTTGAAAATGGGCCATGAAGGCCAATCATTTGCTTTAGGTGTGGAGAAGGTGGAAATTATCAAAGAAAATGACTTCTACTAGAGAATTCTCCTCCTTGTAGAAATTGCCCAAAATCTAAAGATCACTACACAATAGAAAAGATTACACCATCACCGTCTACTAGAGGAGTACATTTAGAAGAAATTGACTCTTTGGTTATGCAAAGGAAAGCCCCTCAAGCAAAAACATGCCAAGAGTCGAGTACAAATGGACTGAACAAGGAAAAAGGGATACATGATGATAGACCCACTTCAAGTGAGACATACCAACATGATGCAAGCAATTGGCATTTGTATGGAAAAAGATATGATGGATAACCTAGATTTAGATCTATATGAAGAAGAGGACATGGGCCTAGTTGCACGGAGGAGACTTATCTTCCTATTATGGAATTTTTCCAAACAACTCAAGTACATAGGAATTTTTTATGAAGTAAAAGAGGGGATCATTCAAGTCGCTTATTTGGGTGAACTGGTAACAAGCCATAGAAGAGAGAAAAAAAAAACCTGCTAAGCACAACATTGATGATGGTATGGATAACATCTTTTATGGTAATTTTAATGGCAGTAAGTGCAAGACATTACAAGGATGTGGAAGGAGTACCTACATGTTTCGGGAAACACAAGATTCCATTGGTTGAAGGAGTGAGACTAGTAAGAGGGGAATGTTATAGATTAAATCCAAAGTTAGTTGAAACACTGGGGACATCAGAAATATTATCCCAATGGAGGATTTAGAGTGGCCTTATCACATGGTCATTGTGCCCAAAAGGAAGACAACCAAACTGGTGCAGTATGTTTGGAGAATGTGGAGGGTGAAGAACTACCATTAATCATCATATCCAAGCTCAAGCCCTATCATCAACCAAATTGGAGCTTTTTAGATCACCTAGAACTTGAAAAATATGTTCAGGTTGTACATAGCCTTCTCATACCAATTTTTTGCTTAGTTTTATTTTTTAAACTAATTTTCATGCTTTTTCCTTATGTTTTTTATGCAGTTTAGAATCCATTTCATAGCCCAATTCATGAAAACCTTTTTGGAAATTTTAAGGATTTTTTCTAATTTTTTAAAATCTCTTTGGAATTTTTTGTCTTTTTTCAATGCTCTTTTTCTTGTCAAAATAGAAGAAAAAGGAAGGATAAGGATCACTATAGACCACGATCTCTATAAATAAAAGCAATGAATCTCCAAAAAAGAGAGCAACTTATACTTTCACGCATGCTTTTTGAAGCCACCTCACTATAACGGTTATTTTTGACATAATGAAAAATCCTATAAATACATGCACTTTGTGGAATATCGAAACATAGTGCATGGGGAAGATTGCATCCAATCCTGTGTTTCGTGTAGTCTCTTTGCATATCTATTTTTTGTTTGTTTTTTAGTAGCCATATCCTCTCTGTGAGCATGAATTAAGATCTTGATTTCAATGGGTGCCTAAACAACCCCATAACCAACAACTTTCATTATCATCTAACAAAATGTCTAAATCATTCACCGCACCTTATAATCCCATAAGGGAACCCCTATCTCATAATCAACCTTGTAAAAGATCCATGTCTCACAAACCTTGTAACATACATTTGAATCATCAAAAACATATTGAGCTCATGCGTTTTCCTAAATATGCATATAGGAAGTTTAGTGACATGGATTAGGCACACAAGAAGCACACCAATACACTGCAAAGGGGCTACATAAGAATCATTTTAGTATTGAAAAGGAATTGAGGCCTTTTCATACTAGGATCAAAGTCTATTTTCATATTAATATACTTTCATTTTCTACTAGATCACTCTAGTTACCAACACTCAACCATGTAGATGTCAGACCGTCCCATAGTAGGTCCAAGTCATAGGCCGATTGATTATAGGTCCTTGCCCATGGAAGCTTACCCCTACTACCACCAGTGGAATTGACATGCTTCAAAGATCCCATGCCAATTGAAGGTCCACCTTGAGGTGGTAGTGAGAGAATCCATTGCAAATCACAATAGTTCCAAGGATTGGTGACAATGTTAGGAGAGACATTTGGGAGTCCAAGTTGGAGTTCGACAATAGATAGCATCGATTCTGTTTTTTCTCACAAAATTTTGAGAAATAATAGAATACCGAGGAATTAAGGCCCATTTGGGAGCGAGCTAGATCAATGCATATTTTGTTGCCCCTCTCCCAAAACCATTTTTCTTTGGCTTGTGCATACTCTACAAATCGATGCCAACAAAGATGTCCCAGGCACCTTCTTTCTTCCCTCACTATTCCCTAACCAGCCCCCTAAATGGTCATAGCTATCACATAAGTTAGTCAGAGAAGCTTTGCAGATGAGAGGAACACACATGCTGATAGAGAAAGAAGCACTAATCCCTGAGGAGATAAAGGAGAATGATTTTTTGAAATCATCATTGATGTCAACAATCACACTCCACCTATCCACTCCTCTTCATATGTGTATGCATCACTTTTTTTTCTAGAGAAAGATAGATTCACCTAGCCTCATAAAAAGATCTGGTTTAGTCCTCATTTAGGATATGTAGCATAATTAGAAATCAACCTATCCCATCGGACTATCGATCTTTATGTGGCCAATCACATGTGGCCAAGAAAACAAGTCTCAAATGGATCCTGCACCATTACGCAATTGAGAGAACCCTCACTAGGGTTCAACTACAGGGATTGAAGGGCAATTCCTGTAGTTGAACCCTTAGGTCAAAGAACAAAAATAATGGGCAACTGAATGCAATGGATTGACATCATAGTCATGCTGGAAGAGTCACCCCCATGACTTGAACCATCCATTACTCCCTTTATAATTAGACATCCCCAATCAACTCTAACTCCTATCACTAGTGTACAAACACCACAATTTAGAACACCACAATAGGCAGCACCAATAGAAACCATAGTAGAGGAAGAACCAATACCACCTATCGGATCTAAATTTGCCTTTCAAGTCATGAATACAAAAAAAAGTATAGGAAACTCTGATCTTTGACTTCAAACCACCATTGATTGATTTTGAAGAATTTTAGTATTTGGATGGCCATTATGACTCACATGAATATGAAAGATCAAGTTATCTTGAATCCTAGACCGACCATGAAGAAGGGAATATGAGGAGCAATCAAGACGATGAGAAAAGACCACTGAATGAAGGCAAAGAAGAAAGAACCAATGAACGATGAGACAAACAAGAGGAGCAACAACACATAGAAGAAGGAAAAAAATCAAACAGATCCGCTTACCCTGCAACAAGTTAGAGGTTACATGAAAATATGGTAGTGGTAAGATCTCGATGGGAGCTTAATGAAGTGCAAAGCCACACCTTGTTGCAACAAGAAGTAGAGAGCAACAGGTTTGGCAAACCCTTCATTGAGACTGCCATTCATTGAGACCACCATTCATTGAGACCATAATACATTGACTCAGGATGTTGGGAGTGCCCAAGGAAAAGGTCCTACTAGAGGAGGGAGAAAACATCAAAGACAAGGTAGTATGCCAAGCAAGGTGTGTGCAAGGATAAGTGGTATTGAGCCAAATTTATATTAACCCTATAATATAAACACTTAATTTTGTATTCAAATGCTCTATTTTGTCCAATTTAAGGAGTCCTCGAGTTTGAGGAGATTAGGATAGAACTCATATACAAAATTCTATTTTCTGTACCTTGTTAGATGTGTCAAATTATTCTTAGAACCTAATTTTTAACTATACCAACGATTCTATCTAAAATTGGCCAAAACTAGAGAGTTCTTTTGTAATAGAAGCTTTCCATTGTTCCACTCTTTGCTCTTATCTTGTGTGCATGTGTGTGCAAGCTTGTATGCTTTCACTCACGCACTTTTGCCATCACTTGCTCATGGTCTTCATACCAGTCCTCACATCTCCGCAGATTGACATTTATGAGGTGAATCTCGTCATATTGGTAAATATGAGGAGATTGACATTTATGAGGTGAATCTCATCATATGTGTGTGCATGCTTGTATGCTTTCACTCACGCACTTGTGCCATCACTTGCTCACGGTCTTCATACCAGCCCTCACATCTCCACAGATTGACATTTATGAGGTGAATCTTGTCATATTGACATTTATGAGGTGAATCTCGCCACATTGGTACTTACTATTGTGCTAGAGTGACACCAAATTTGGCATCCTTGCCGGGGAGAGAGCTTTGAGGACGAGCATTGTGACGGTAAGACCTAGAGTAGCAATGTTGGAAGGTAAAAAAATAGTCATTTTTAGTTCAGTTTTTGAGTTTTTATCCACCTTCATCATCATCATTGTCATCATCATCTCATCATCACCATCTTCTCCCATCTTCATCTTCTCAGATTATTTTTCATTTTTGACTCTACATTCACCTTGTTTTTCACTTAGTGGCTGCGAGCAAGAAGCAAAGAGGGAGTTCTCAGGTGAAACACTGAGGAAATACTCTCAAAATACTCCCAAAACATCAAAAAATTGAGTGAAGTATCACACAAGATGAGACTACCTGCATCTGGTATGGCAAGTGTAATATCATGGGTTTGGAGAGGGACTTTGCATCTACAACACATAGTAGTGACTAGGAGGACACAAGGTACAAATATTTACAAAAATTTTTGAATTTGGACTTCAAAAACTCCAAGTATCATGTCTAGTTGAGTTTAGGTATCATGATACCACAACTCCATGTATCACAATACTTGTCGAGTATCGTGTATCACCAAGTGAGGTATTGTGGACCTTGTGGTATCGTATCGTGCACATTGTGGTATTGTATTGTCATCCACAAGCGGTATCGTATCATGAAAAAAGAGGTAACATGTATCGTCGATCCAACAGTATCGTATCATGAGAACAAGTGGTATCGTATCATGTTTTTTTTCTAGAGGTATCGTATCGCGAGGCACTTTGGTGTTGTATCATGCCATAGGCAACATGGTATCATGTGTCATAGGTTGACAATATCATATGGCCAGAAGGGGAGTATCTTGTATCATCTATTTCAATGGTATTGTATCATGTCCCCCTAAGTATTGTATCGTATAGATCAGTATCACATTGTTGGGTGTGAGGTATCACCCTCAATGGTATCGTGTATCGCCTGAGGTGGTATCATCCATATCAGTATCGTGTATTGTGGTGATATCAAGTATTGTATTGTTGCTTCACTCACTAATTAGGCATGGATATATGAAGACATATGGAGACATATGATGGAGGAAAGAAGAAGTGAAGGAAAGACCTACAGAAAATCAAGCCTAAGTGAAGGGACAATTTCACTATTGTAAATTAGTGCAAAATTAGAGTCTAGATTTGTATTTGATCTTTAGAACTTACGAGTTCAAGTCTAGAAGAATGTAAACCATAGGTATATAAGTTAATTTGAGTCAGAAACATAAAGAAGAGAACTCAATTTTGTAATCTGAGTGTGTAGAGAAAAGTCGTGTCTTTTCTGAGAGAGATGGTGAGAGAAAACTTCTGAGTCTGAGAGAGTTTTCCATGGCTGTGAGCAAAATTAGGCCAAGCCATTTTGTACACATCTTCTCTGATAATCAACACATGTTTGTGTAGAAGGATTGAGTCTAATTCCTCTTGTACATTGAGTTCTAAGTCATTTCATATGACTGTGTAAGGTAGTTGACAGTTACGACTTTTCTGGCGCACATTTGACTGATCTTCTGAAGGTCAGATCTCGAAGCATGGTGTAAAGTTTTTGGTAAGTGATAGCTCGTTGGAAAGCTATTATCCTCAACTACATTTGGTCAAAAGATCTTTGAGAAACGGGACGCGTACTCAGAGAAATTAGCTTAAGAGTGAAGGTATGTCGAATCGATGAAGTCATTTTTCAGTTTTCAGATATAGTGGAAAGTTTGATACAAAATCAGAAGATTCTGAAGTTATTACTTGAAAGTTTTGGTTATTATGTGTTGCTTAACATTAGCAAGAACATTCTTTAGCAAGTGATCAAAAGATTTGGCAAAGATTGAGTTAATACAGGTCAGATTGAAGGATTGAAGAAAAGGCGCAGATTTCTGTGAAGTGAAATTTTGTTTTTCACTAGATTCAGAAATGAAAATTCACAATGTGAGTTTTGCTAAGCTAATGATGGTTATGGAGGTCTTCTAATACCACATTAGTTTGGTTCTTGTGGTGTTTCATACACCAACAAGTGGTATCAGAGCAGATAAGGTCCTCGAGAGTAAAGGGAGAACAGATACAAGAAGAATTGAAGAGTTCTTTATCAAAGAAGGAGGAAGCTGAGGTGTTCAACAACAAAAGTCATCAGAAGGTTATTTCGAAGTCACTTCCAAGGGTAAAGGTCTACAAAAGGTATCATTCTTTAACCTTACACTTACAGGTTGAAGCAGAAGCAAGGATACCATGGCAGATCATGTGTCCATTGACAAATTGGACAGAGATAACTATCCTGCTTGGGTAATGAGGATGGAGGCCTTACTTATGAGTAAGGACTTACGGGTATATGTGACAGGTGAAGAGGAGAAGCCTAAATTTGAAGATGAAAGTCATCCAAGAAAAGAAGAGCTAGAAGCTTTGAAGCTATGGCAGAAGAGAGATGCAAGTGCAAGAGCTTATATATACAACACTATTACAGATCATTTGTTGCCACACATCAGAGGTTTAGAAACAGCTGAAGATATTTGGAATGCTTTGGAAGATCACTTCCAAAACACTACTAAAGCTAGGAAAGCTAGCTTATGGTCAGAGTTCACCACATTCAAGAAAAAGCAAAATCAGAGTATTAGTGATTATGTCACTAAGATGAAGGACTTGGCAGATAGCCTTGGATCCATTGATGAGGATATTGAAGATCATAGGTTGATAGCACAATTACTTGCAGGGTTAAGAGGTGATGAGAGATGGAAGCCCTTTGTACTTTCAACAGAACTCTCATTAAACCATTATGTGCCAGAATTGAATCAATTACTTGGATTGATGCTCACATTTGAGCAAGACTTGAAGTCAGATGGAGACAAAGGTCAAAGTTCTGCAATGTATGTGAAGAACAAAAAGAAAGGAGATAAAGGCAAAGCAAAGGATGAAGAAGAGTCAACAACTCAAGCAAATTATGCAAGAGGAAGAGGTTTTGGCAGAGGTAAAGGTCGAGGAAATGGAAGAGGTAGAGGTAATCAGAACAATAACAAGAAGACATGTTGGATTTGTGGATTAAGCAATCATCTAGCATATGATTGTTGGCACAATCAACAAGGAGCAAGTCAAAATCAGAACAACAATGGCAGAGGAAGAGGTGGAAGGTTTCAGAATCAATTTCAAAGAGGAAGACAGAATTCAAGAGGAAGTTATGGAAGAGGTGGTGGTAGAAATTGGAATCAGAACCAATCATACAACACCACATATTATAATTATGCAAATGATACACAGAATGACAACCATACAACATTGATGATGAATTCAATGAGTTCATCAGAGAAGGAGGATCTCAAGGTATTCTATATTGACTCTGGTTGTTCAAATCATTTATCAGGTAATATAGAATTATTGTCAGAATTGGAAGAAGGCAATTCAAGTCATACAGTACAAACAGGTGACAATACAAAACATATTGTGCATTCAATTGGAAAGGTGAAGTGCAGGAGTGGAGCTGATTTATTAACAAATGTTTTGTATGTTCCAACAATACCAAAGAATCTAATTAGTGTTGGACAAATAGTGGAAAAAGGTTTTCAAGTCAGATTTACAAATGAAGGGGTATTTGTTGAAGATCCAGAGGATGCATACAAACCCATTGTTTGTGGTAAAAAGGAAGGTAGACTTTTTACTCTCAAAGTGCAAGGAAATGTTGGTCAAGCCCTAATCACACATGGTGATGAAGTAATTACAGAGTTAGATCTTTGGCATAAAAGATTGGGACATTTCAATGAGAGAGGAATCAAAACTATGGTGGAGAATCAATCTGTATTGGGACTACCAAATGTGAAGAATCAACATATGATATATAAGTGTGAAGCTTGTCAGATGGGAAAAGCTCATAGACAACCATTTCAGAAGAAAGGTTTCAAGCATGATGGTTTGCTTGAACTCATACATACAGATGTATGGGGGCCAACAAAAGAAGGTTCAATAAATGGATCTAGGTATTATGTTTTGTTTATTGATGATGCTACAAGATGGATAACTCTTTATGTTCTAAAGGAAATATCAGAAGTCTTTGGAGCCTTCAAACATTTTCATGCTTATGCAGAAAGAGTTACAGGTCAAAAACTCAAGAGGCTAAGGTCTGATGGAGGGGGAGAATACTTCTCCCAAGAGTTTAATGATTATCTTTGGAATGCAGGTATCAAAAGAGAGATAACTTGCAGGTATACACCTCAACATAATGGGGTGGCAGAAAGGAGAAATAGAACATTGGTTGAGTTTGCAAGAGCAATGTTAAAGGAAAAGAATTGCCCTAATTATCTTTGGGCTGAGGCTGTAAATACAGCCACATACCTTGTGAATAGGTTACCATGTGGAGCTTTGAATGGTATGACCCCCTATGAAGCTTGGTGGGGTAAGAAACCAACACTTGACCATTGTAAAGTGTTTGGGTCAATTGCTTATGCTTATGTACCATCACAACTCAGACATAAGCTTGAACCAAAGGCAGAAAAATATGTGTTTATTGGGTATGATGAAAAGCAAATGGGTTATAGGTTATGGAGTCCTTTAACTAAACATTTCATTGTTTCCAGAGATGTGACTTTTGATGAACAGAAGAGTTGGTATGCAGATAAGGATTGTGATCTTGAAACATTTGAAGAAGAGATAAGGAGTGCAAGAGGTAAGTCACATATGCAGATAGATGGAGATGAAGAACATATGCAAGCAAGTACATCAAGAGTTGAATCATATAGAAGGAATGAAGATGGACCAATATTTGATGAAGAAGTACATCCAGATATACATGAAGAGTGTGAACCAAGAAGGTCAACCAGAATGAGGAAGCAACCTACAAGGTATTCATATGACACTTCTTACTTGACTCAGAAAAATTATGCTTACATGGTTAAGGAAGATGAAGAACCTCAAGGCTATGATGAAGCAAAGGGTAAGAGACAATGGGAAGTAGCAATGAAGGAAGAGTTTGATGCTCTTGAAGAGAACAAAACTTGGGAACTTGTCCCAAAGCCTAATGGTAAGAAAGTGATTGGAAATAAATGGGTTTACAAAGTTAAAAAGCATGCAGATGGAACTATAGCCAGATATAAAGCCAGATTGGTGGTTAAAGGCTATGCTCAAACATTTGGCATAGATTATGATGAGACATTCAGTCCTGTTGCAAAGATGTCAACCATAAGGACAATCATTGCCATTGCAGCATCAAGAGGATGGACATTGAGTCAATTGGATATTAAGAATGCATTTTTGAATGGATATATATCAGATGAGGTTTACATGGAGCAACCTCAAGGGTTTGCAGATCATAAGTTTCCAAATTATGTTTGCAGGTTGAGAAGAGCCCTTTATGGTTTGAAGCAAGCTCCAAGAGCTTGGAATTATAGACTTGTAAAGTATCTTAATGATCTTGGATATCAAAGTTCAAAGGCAGATGCAAGTTTACTTATCAAAAGAACAGATGAAGGTATGATATACATTTGTATATATGTAGATGATATTATAATTACAGGTACCTCAAATGAAGGAATCAAGGAGGTGAAGAAGCTACTTGAGAAGGAATTCAAGATAAGTGATCTAGGAAAATTGTCATATTTTCTTGGAATGGAAATCACTTATGCAGAGCATGGTATTTATGTATCACAAGAAAGGTATCTCTTGAATCTTCTAAAGAAGTTTAACATGGAGAATTGCAGAGAGGCATCTACACCATTAGAAGTCAATCACAAACTCAGTAGATATGATGGTGCAGAGTTCAAAGATATGAGGAAGTATCAATCTTTAGTGGGAAGTTTGATTTATGCAACTCTAACAAGGCCTGATCTTAGTTATGCAGTTGGTGTTCTTTCTCAATTCATGCATTGTCCAAAGGATCCACATTGGATTGCAGGTCAAAGAGTCCTTAGATATATCAAAGGGACTTTGAAAGAAGGATTGTATTATCCTTTTACATCAGATATAAGATTGAGAGCCTATAGTGACTCAGATTGGGCAGGAAGTCAAGATGACAGAAGGTCTACTCATGGCTATATGATATACATTGGAGATAAGCTTGTGAGTTGGTGTTCAAAGAAACAACACACAGTGGCCTTGTCATCAACAGAAGCTGAATACAAAGGACTTGTGGAAGCAGCAAAAGAAGTCATATGGATGCAGACATTATTCAAAAGCTTGGGAATTGATCAAGGTATACCCATCATTCATGGAGATAACATGAGTTCATTATATCTTGCAGCAAATCCTGTATTTCATGCAAGGACAAAGCACATAGAAATACAGTATCATTTTCTCAGAGAAAAGGTAATGGAGAAAGAGATTGAAGTGGTGTACACTTCTACAAAAGATCAGATTGCAGATATTATGACAAAAAGCTTGGATGGAGTAAAGACAAGTAAGTTCAAGGAGATGGCAGGAATAAAAGAGAAGAAGATTATGTGAAGAAGTCAAAGCATGCTAATTAGTGATTGAGGGGGAGCTGTTGGGGCTTCACTCACTAATTAGGCATGGATATATGAAGACATATGGAGACATATGATGGAGGAAAGAAGAAGTGAAGGAAAGACCTACAGAAAATCAAGCCTAAGTGAAGGGACAATTTCACTATTGTAAATTAGTGCAAAATTAGAGTCTAGATTTGTATTTGATCTTTAGAACTTACGAGTTCAAGTCTAGAAGAATGTAAACCATAGGTATATAAGTTAATTTGAGTCAGAAACATAAAGAAGAGAACTCAATTTTGTAATCTGAGTGTGTAGAGAAAAGTCGTGTCTTTTCTGAGAGAGATGGTGAGAGAAAACTTCTGAGTCTGAGAGAGTTTTCCATGGCTGTGAGCAAAATTAGGCCAAGCCATTTTGTACACATCTTCTCTGTCTAATTCCTCTTGTACATTGAGTTCTAAGTCATTTCATATGACTGTGTAAGGTAGTTGACAGTTACGACTTTTCTGGCGCACATTTGACTGATCTTCTGAAGGTCAGATCTCGAAGCATGGTGTAAAGTTTTTGGTAAGTGATAGCTCGTTGGAAAGCTATTATCCTCAACTACATTTGGTCAAAAGATCTTTGAGAAACGGGACGCGTACTCAGAGAAATTAGCTTAAGAGTGAAGGTATGTCGAATCGATGAAGTCATTTTTCAGTTTTCAGATATAGTGGAAAGTTTGATACAAAATCAGAAGATTCTGAAGTTATTACTTGAAAGTTTTGGTTATTATGTGTTGCTTAACATTAGCAAGAACATTCTTTAGCAAGTGATCAAAAGATTTGGCAAAGATTGAGTTAATACAGGTCAGATTGAAGGATTGAAGAAAAGGCGCAGATTTCTGTGAAGTGAAATTTTGTTTTTCACTAGATTCAGAAATGAAAATTCACAATGTGAGTTTTGCTAAGCTAATGATGGTTATGGAGGTCTTCTAATACCACATTAGTTTGGTTCTTGTGGTGTTTCATACACCAACATGTATCACAAAATTTCTAGTATCGCCAACTCCACGTATCGTATTGTGAGATCAAGTATCATCCAGGGTAAGGTATCGTGCATTGTTTGCTCCCACGTATTATCGATACTTCCTAAGCATCATGTATCGTCTATCCTGAAGTAATCCCTGAGAGATCGTGTTTCCCTGTTTTAACCCCCAGAACCCTAAATTGGCATAACGTTTTCATACGAAATCCGTTTGTTGTGATTTTGGGTTTATTGGAAACACCTGTTTTGAGTAGCTCAAGTGGGAGTAGGAAACCAAGGGGAATCCAAAGGATTTTGAGCAATAAAAAGGGAAAATTGGGACTAGAAGACAAAGCTTATGAACCTGAGATCTGGTAGACACCTAGGCAAGGATAGACAAAGCATTAGATCATCTAAGGCCATTGTCAACCATACATGTAGGTCATGGGCACAACAACTTAGTGGTTATCCCTACATGCTAAGTTCTGAGACAAGTGACTCAAAAATGTCTAATACCAAAAGGTCCCTATAAAAGAAATTGGAATATATTAGGACCAATCGATTGGGTGCACGCATCTATGAGGATGGTTTGAAGCAATTAGTTGTCCAACTCAAAAAATCCCGATCAACCCTTCTGACTTGAACACCCAGTGGTTAAATTTGAAGAGGGTTCATATATTGACAACCAAGGAACCATATATGTGGTTACTAGCTTACTTGATAAGACATATGAGTTTGGAAATATCATTCATGAGAATGATATAGGAGACCTAGAGCAAGGGGACCTAGGACGAGAACCCAAGACTCCTAGAGGCAAGTCAATTTTTTCGAGAGTGTTCAACCTAAATTGGATCCCTCAAGACAACAAAAGCATATAACTATTCTTGAATAGAGAAATGGAGGAAGCCTTTTGGTGATTCAAGCCAGATGAATCACCATCTACAAATTCAAAGACCCTAAGACACCAATAATCACCATCTACAAATTCAAAGACCCTAACCCAATAATCACCATCTACAAATTCAAAGACCCTAAGACACCAGATAAAGTTTTCTATCTAGATAACACATCGCAGAGAGTGTTCTTGGTAACAGAGCATGATAGGCATGCATACACTTGGAAGAGTGAATTGATTTTCCCTCCAGCAAGATCTAATGTTTCCCATGTCCTCCAAGGAGTAGGATCATCCCAAGCTCATGAAACCCAACAAGAACGAACCAGAGAGAGACCTGAAGTAAGCTTTGCAAACACTATGGGTAGAAATGGATCAAGATTTGAAAATGAAAGACCTGAAAGAGAGAGACATAGAGCACAAAGGTGTCAAAGAGATGAACATGATTTTCCATTGCCTAGACCGCGAGAGCACCCAAGAACCCTTAGACCCTCTCAAGTGGTTAAGGAAATGAAGAAATTTTTTGATGGGTTAGGAGATCCTTATGATCATGTGGCCAAGTTCAAACAAGTGATAAGAGCTGAACAAGTTGAGGACTTGTTCACACAATTTGAGGCATTTGGTTTGACTCTCAAGGGTAGTGTCTTAGCTTGGTTTCTACCCCTGAACGGTCACAAATATCGAGATATAGGTCAACTGCTAGAAGAATTCATTGTAGATTTTTCCAAGAGTGGCATCAGGCTAACACATCATCCTTGATCCATAGCTTTAAGAAGACACCCCAAGAAACAGTTCGACTAGCCGGACGGAGATGAAAATGATATGTGGAGAGATGTCCTACACCTGAGTTACCTACACAAGAAAAACAAGTTTCCTTGTTCTTAGATGGACTTCTAAGCAAGAAACTTAGATCATATGTGTATCTCAAGGAGCCAATCACACTAGATCAATACAACAGCAATATCAGGCACCCTATAGGCCACAACCGGTCCTATGAAACCAACCACCAGATCCTACCAATGCGATTCCAACTAAGTATGCAGTGGTAGAGGAGAACCCTAATAGAGCATTGGTGAAACTAACCCCGTTGGTCTCCGAAAAAGACTCTCATGCTCATAGTTCAGACTACTCCCATGAAGATAGTCCACCAGCTTATTACACAAACTCACTAGAGCATAGTGATGCTTATTTGTATCAATACAAGACACCACTTATGGAACACAATTGGGAGCCAAAATACTCCAATGTCATGTACATGAATCTTAATCCCAAGCCTTAATTGAGGCAAATAAGACCACAAGTCCCTAGAGGACCATGTTTTAGATGTCAGGGCAACCATTTCATTCGTGAATGTCCCCACCCATTGACTCTGGGACAAGGAAAAAACATCACAATACAAGGCTTTTGTCTTGAGTGCAACAAAGAACATCTTCCGAGAGATTGTCCCAGGAACCCCTCTAGTGCACTCAAGGATACACAAATTAATGTGGTAGGCTTAGTGGTTGATTCAAGTTCAAGTAGAACTAATGCGGCTTCTATACAAGTAGATACTAGGGCACAAGCCTTACAACAAGCGAAACCAACTGGTCAATCAGAGTCAAGTGAATCAGGAGGGCCTAATAAGAGGAAAACAAGAACATGGAAGGATACTTGGGAGAGAACCAATCGTAAGTGGAACAAAAAGCTATCCAAACTAGAAGAAAGCCTGAAAGATGCAAAAAAAAAAAGACCTAGCATCTCAAAACCCCTTGCATGCTTAAGCTCCATCCACACCACCTCATCCCACCCCCCAATCACTGTAAATAGACCACAACTAGGTTGTCTTCTTGCAAATCCAACCTAAGAAGACTTGGACATGATGTTCAAGGCCTACCAGGCTCGACTTCAAGAAGGGCCAACAACTGCAAACCTAGACAAGAGCTACCCTAGAACATATTTAGAGATTGAACGGACCAAAATGTGCATGAAAATGGTAGAACTAGCTCAGGCTATGCTTGAGACCAATCAATTGTTCAATCATACAAATTCTATCAAATTGGGTTTGTATTTCTAGGGCTTACTAGAAAGATTACAACAGTTGGTAAACAAGCCGTAGGTTTCTTTACCTCATTAGGCTCAACAAAGTGTTGAAAGAGAAAGCTCACCACCAATGAAAGTTTATGTTCTTGATTCCATGGATGATGGAACACCTCTTTCAATTCAATAGTACTCTCAAGAGTTCTTGCATGAAATACAAGAAGAGAAATGGGCCAAGGACAAGGGTAATCCCCCTCCTATTCTTGAGATTGATGAACTTCATGACCAATTTCCCCAAGACATTCCATCAATTTATGGAGACCAAGCACCACAACAAGAAGATGAAAGATTAGATTTTGAATCTAATTCTTTACAAGAGTTGCCACAATTCACAGGCCCATGGGAATCTGAATCTCTCCAGATTAGCGCTCCCACAATATTGGTAAAAAAAAGACTTAGTAGTTCCAAGAAACACTGAAGTCATGAAGAACACTAAGGTTCAGTGTCATCTCACCTTAAAAGAGCTGCTCAAAGTAAAACCTGAACTGTGGAAACATGTGGAAAATCAAGTTCCAGAACTTGATTCTAATATATCAAAAGTAGGATCTAAACAAAAAGTCCCAGAGATACCTCTAGACAAAATAGGGGACATGAGTGAAGGTGAAGAAGGTAATACTTATCTTCCAATCACCTAACAAGGTTACACAACCAAATCTATCCTAGATTCAGATGTTGGTGTTGCTATTGCGACCACCTCCTTGTGGAAGCAATGGGGTAAACCTGCATTAAGACCAACTAGAATGAAGCTTTGAATGGCTGATGGCCATGTTGAAAGACCTCTAGGATTTCTAGAAGGGATAACTCTAACCACTTGTGGTGTAGGGTTTGAACACACCTTTGCTATATGTAACTTTGGAAAAAATAATGTATATGAAATGATCCTAGGAAGACCCGTTTTACGACAATTGCAAATTGTACAAGATTGGGGAACCAAATCCTTATACTTGCAACACTTAGGGGTCACAAGCAAGGTCAATTTGAAGGATTACACCTTTAGAGATGTATTGATATAGAAGACAATTTAGGTGAGGAGTTAGGATTGTCCAAACTCTATAACGATTATGACAGTTCTACTAGTCACACCTCCAGAACCTCCACTGAGATAGATGAGATAGCTGAGTAGGTTGCCAAGAAGCTAGGAGTTCAAAATAGACAAACACTACGGGTCACCTCATTGACGCAATGTTACAATTGTGGAGGAGACCACATGGCTAATGTTTGCTCGATGATGGCTCAACCCCAAGGAAACCCGAATGCTCCATATTGCACCATTGAGAGAAAATATACAAACCATACAACTCAAGATTGCCCATACAATAGGCAAGATGTCAGACAAACTTATCAGCAACCTTACCAACATGGTAGGTATTAGAATCAACACCAACATCCAAATTATAGGCCCCAACAACAATACACCCCTACAGTGGAATTCTATCCACAAGGCACTAGAAGATTCAATCTCTGTGCATTATGGAAGTTCTTTTAATCCATCTTGGATGCATGAAGATACTCATTTGTGGATGTGCAAGGTTGCAGAGGAAGAGGAAAAATGCCTAAAAGTGAGAGAAGAAGGAACTTCTCAAGAAGATAGCTCAATTAGAGACCCAGCCTACACATTGATGTTTTTTCCAGATGAGGAATATGAGCCTCATGGCTGGGCAGAAATCTAAGCCACCATGGACATTGTTATCAATGCAGAACAGTGGACCCCTCATTGTGATGAGGAGGGTCATGATATCTCTATGTTCATGTGTGAGCCTTTGCTAGAAGAGTGCGACCCTAGTGATTTCATAGAAGGAGAAGAGGATGACAATGATCTAGAATCCATTGTTATGGATAGTTGCTTTAATTTAGAGGAGCACTATCTAGAAGACATAGGAGTGTTTACCCAAAAGAAGAAGAACCTCTCACAAGCATCAAAACTATAAATTCAAAGGATGGAAGTGAAGGTGGTCAAAAGAAAAAAAAAAGAAAATGAGTGAAACAAGAAGAGGAGGAACCATTATTTGAAACACTAGAGAATTAAAAAAAAAATAAAAATGAAGACCGAAAAATTTTGGTATGAATGCCTAAGAGAGAGTCCATCACTAGAGAAGCATATGATAATAAAGAGAAGACCAAAAAAATTATAGTAACCATTGAAGGAAATGAAGAGCAATGTACGTACATAGGAGAAGACCTAAGTGTAGAAGAAGAAGCAGAGTTGGCTGCTTTATTAAGGGAATATAGGGACATGTTTGCATGGGGCTATAGAGACTTGAAGGGAGTAGATCCAGAAATATGCTCTCATACAATTCACATGATAGCTGATGCCAAGCCCACCAAACAAAAGCCCTACACATATAATGACACGTATGCTGCAAAAATAAAAGAAGAAATTGATAGGCTCATTGAAGCTAGATTTATCTATGAGATTGAGCATACTAAATGGGTGTCCCCCATTGTAGTGGTGCCCAAGAAGAACGTCAAGTTGCGAGTGTGTATTAACCTTAAAAGCTTCACTTTCCTGTCATCATCAAACCAAGATTTATTTTCATCAAAGACTACATCCTTACTAACTAAGAAGCCTTTGTTAGTGGGATCATACAATTTGTATCCTTTTTTATTTTGATCATAACCAATAAAGACACACTTCTCTGCCTTGGGATCTGATTTCCCTCTCACTTGAGAAGAATGTGAGCATAAGCTAGACATCCAAATATTTTGCAATGCTCTAAGATGGCTCTTCTTACATTCCACATTTCATAAGGAGTCATACCTTCTAAATATTTTGATGGAAATATATTAATAAGGTATGTGTCTATTGATACAGCCTTTACCCAAAGATAATTAGATAGGCCTTTTTCATTTAGCATAGATCTAGCTGCTTCTACTATAGTCCTATTCCTCCTTTCAGTTGCTCCATTGATTTTAGGTGTGTATCTGGTAGTTACCTCTCTTTTGATGCCTCTCTCTTGTAGGAAAGCATCAAATTCATTTGATAAGTATTCTCCACCACCATTTTATGTAAGCCTTTTGAGACATCTACCTATTTGATTCTCTACAAGTGCAATATACCTTTTGAAATAATTGAAAACTTCATCTTTATGTTTCATAAAGTACATAATTGTCCATCTACTACAATCATCAATAAAAGATACATAATATCTTGAACATGAGATAGAAGATTCTTTGCTTGGACCCACACATGTGTGTGTACAAGATCCAATAGCTCCTGATGGATATAGCCTTTCCTGTTGAAAGGTTGTCTATGTGCTTTGCCAAATTGACAACCTACACATTTGTATATCATATATTACTTTGTGATGTTGGGCAATCCAAGTACACTTTGATCCCTACATATTTATTTCAAGGTTCTTTCACCAATATGAGCAAGCCTTTTGTGCCATACCTCCAATTCAGAGAGTGTTTGAGATCCATAGCTAAATAATGCTATGTTCTTGGTTTCTTCCACTTCAAAAGTGAAGAGTCTTCCTGTCTTATCTCCTATGGAAATCCTTATAAATCCTTGCTTTAGGTCTTCCACATATGCTCCATGTCTTGTGAATCTAACCTACAATCCTTTCTCCATAATTTGTCCAACACTTATCAAGTTTTTGGTTATTGTAGGTACATATAATACCTTGCTTAGAAGATTCATGTTGCCATCTGATGTTTTGTCATTACCTATCTTGTCCATTGATGCCTTGTATCATCACCTATATGTCCTTCAAAAGAATCATTACAAATTTTATTTGATCCTTAAGGTCAAAAGTATGTCAGAAACTGTCTTCCTGAACAAGCGACTTTGACATAGGTAAATCCTAAGGTTGATTTCTCACAACACAGATCCGATTTTGCTAAATGCTTTAGCCATAGATTCCTTACCTTCTAACCTAGATTTTGAATGCTCAGTCATCAAAAAATTTACACTGTGCACTGAGATCTAAACAAAAAATTGACACAAAAAAATGTGCGACTCTGAGAGGTCTACCTGCAGACTTTATATACACATGTTCCTATTGATCATACTCACAGCATGAAAGGAATTAGACCATGAAACTTTGAAGATAGCTTCATTAGCTTTTAGATTAGATGTGTACAATAGATTTCCTGATCCACATGATCAGGTTGAGAGAAATCAGAGAAAGACTTGACGCTAAACTCATGAAGATGACTCTCTACACATCTATCTCAATGACACTTGGCTTCTAATGACTCTCTCATGTATTTCTTTACATCATTGACTTATATACATATGATTCTAGACTTATCCCACATCTATTACCATCCTAAGGATCATCTACACTCATAGTACAAGAATTCCCATCTATAATGTACATATGTATACAAGCTTCATTTTGAGATCTCTTCACTTTCTCAAATGACTTCTTTCACTTCAATTTGATCATTGACATGCTTCAAGCTCTTTGTAATCATCAATTTGTGATTGTTTTGTTCGATCAAGAGAGAGAGGGAGGGAGGGAGAGGGAGAGGGAGAGAGAGAGAGAGAGAGAGAGAGAGAGAGAGAGAGAGAGAGAGAGAGAGAGAGAGAGAGAGAGAGAGAGAGAGAGAGAGAGAGAGAGAGAGAGAGAGAGAGAGAGAGAGAGAGAGAGAGAGAGAGAGAGAGAGAGAGAGGGAGGGAGGGAGGGAGAGAGAGAGAGAGAGAGAGAGAGAGAGAGAGAGAGAGAGAGAGAGAGAGAGAGAGAGAGAGAGAGAGAGAGAGAGAGAGAGAGAGAGAGAGAGAGAGAGAGAGAGAGAGAGAGAGAGAGAGAGAGAGAGAGAGAGAGAGAGAGAGAGAGAGAGAGAGAGAGAGAGAGAGAGAGAGAGAGAGAGAGAGAGAGAGAGAGCACATGTCTCATATCACTTTCATTTGGGATGCCTTCAATGGATAGCTCCCGAAACTTAATTATTTTGCACTCTCTCTCTACCTAGGCAACAAGAAGAGTCTACCCATTGAGGGGAAGAGAAAAATACAAATCACTAATGATTGAGGGGAATGCAAATCATTATCCAATGTATTATTTGTTCCTTACTTGTGCATGAATTTACTATCATTTAAGGCTGTCGCCGACCTGTTGGATCATCAAGCTTACACTATGCTTGAGTTGGATTTGATCTACATCAAAAGCTATCGCTTGATATTGCATCGAAAGAATATCCATTGAAGCGTTCTTTCACCTATGCTCATTTATTGTATTTTTTAAAAAGAGTTTTCATCGATCTTTTACCATCATAAAAGCCCAGAGCTTTCCACATGTGAACATAGAAAAAGAGAGCTAATCTCCCACGAATTTGAGCTGGTTGAGTTGCAATCAATGAATCAATCAATCACCTAAAAGTAGATCAAGCTAGATCTTCAGTTTTCCTAGATTGTAGAAAAGTGAATTGATTCCCTTCAAAAACTAATCTCGCCTTCATTTGAATTCAAAATCCACTTGTAGAAGTCATGGATCACTTCAAGACTCTATGTAAAGGCTTCAAATCACTTGTGCATTGCATTGAAGCAATATACATACACTTGTGGCCATCATTGTCTTGCTCCTTCATTTTTCTGCATCATCTTCTTCAACAACAAAAAGCTTGCAGAGGCTGCTACTCTCTCTATAGAGATTGAAATTAGATGAGAGAGAACTCATCAGAAAGATATTAATTTCTAGTTTGTGTATATAAATTATGAAAGAATTTGATTTGGTGAGCTAAGAGAAATCTAAGTTTTTTTGTCTTAGGGTCTATCTCTGCACATTCTTGAAAAATAGGATGCACCACTATTGAGTGTCTGGTTCATTCCAAAAGCATATTTTTCTTATTTCTTGTATTATTTTGTATTCTATAAACTCAAACTTATGTGTATCACTCCTCAAAGATGATTTTTTCTAATTTGTATCATGTTGGTTGCTATGAGCATTTGAAGTTGATTGTCTCATCCAAAGATAGTAAGTTTTTTGAGCTAGTCATTGAAACCTATCTATTTTGTATCAAGTCTTTCTCATTGATGCTCCAAAGTACAGAGTGCATTTTATTGAACTTATCACATGCTAATAAGGTCTATTTGAGTCTCCATAAGTTCATGGGCTATTCTTGTGCTGGTTGGTTGGACCAAACTTTGTCGCTTTGCAACTTGCTTTTCTACCTCCTACAAGCTTCTCCAAGTTCTTTCAGTGGTATTAAAGCTAGATCAATATGGGTGAAGGCTTTCCCTCAATGATTGAGAAGCTTGATGGACAAAACTATGTGGCTTGGAAAATCAGAATGGAGGCCTATTTAAAAGGTAGAAATCTTTATGGAATTGTCACTGGTGATGAAGTTATGCCTATTCCAAGATCCAAAGGAGGACCTACACAAGAGGAGACAGATAAGCTCACATTTTGGTGCACAAGGGATGCTCAAGCAAGGTCATACATACTAAAATCTATATGTAAATTTTGATTACCACATATTAGAGGATGCAAGACATCTCAAGAGACTAGGGATTCCCTCAAGGCTTTCTTTTCTACTAGTATCAAAGCAAGAAAGAATCATCTTTGGAATGAGTTCAACCGAATGAAGAAGATACCTAAACAAAACATCACAGAGTTTGTTACCAAAGTCAAGGAGGTTGCATATCAGTTAGCATCCATTGGAGAGCTGATTGAAGAAGAGGATATCATGAGGAAAATTCTCAATGGAATTCGAAGTGATAAACAATGGCAATCCTTCACCATGGCTTATGATCTCATCATGGATGTGCAAACTCCAGACTTCAACATCTTTCATGGACAACTCTTCAATCAAAAGGCCAACAATAGCATAAAGGAAGGTAACTCCTATCATGGTAATTCAACTAGTGCTCTATATGTAGATAAGAAGGACAAGAAGCTGAAAGGCAAGAAGAAGGAAGAAGATGAAGAGGAGACTTCCCAATCCAACTTTGCAAGCAAGAGCAAGTGGAAAGGCAAGAAGAAAGGACCAAAGCATGACAAAGCCAAAAATCACAATGTTCAGCCTTGTGCCATCTGTGATAAGATGAACCAAACCACTCTGATTGTTGGTTCAATGGGAAAACCCAGAAAGGAAGTGGAAGAGGTGGATATGGCAACAATACAGGCAGAGGTGGACACAACTTCAACAATAACAATAGAGGCTATAATATAAGGGACTTCAACAATTCTTTAGAAGATCAACCACATGAAGATTCATTGCTTCTTATGAATCTAATCCACAAAGAAGGTAAAGAAGATGATCACTTGTTCTACATAGATTCATAATATTTAAATCATGTTGCTGACAACATTGCTCGTCTATTTGACTTGGAAAATCCAAAGCATAGACATCAATTACAAACACGGGATGATACAAAGCACAATATGGAGAAGATTGGTAATCAAAGCTTCCAATGGCAGGAGAAACATTCTGCGTAACATTCTCTATGTATCCACTATCACTAAAAACCTAATATTTGTAGGCCCAATAGTTGAAAAAGGCCTACAAGTTAGGTGCACCCAACATGGAGATTTTGTGGAAGATCCATGTCAAGGCTTCAAGAAGATAGCCAGAGGTGAGAAGCATGGTAGGATCTTTACTTTTGAAGTAGGAGAAGCCGGGAACATAGCTCTATTCACTTTTGGGTCTCAAACCTTTAGTGAGCTTGAAGTGTGGCATAAGAGACTTGGTCATGTGAATGGAAGAACCTTGAAGGATATATGCAGGGATCAAAGTGTTCTTGGACTTCCAAACATACCAATGCAAGACATGATCAACATGTGTGATGCATGTCAGATTGGGAAGGCACAAAGACAACCATACAACCACAAAGGCTACATCCACAACAACTTATTGGACTTAGTACATATAGATGTATGGGGACCAAGTCAAGAACCTTCATTGGCAGGATCAAGGTATTATGTCTCATTTATTGATGACCATAGTAGATGGACTATTCTTTACTTTATCAAGAGTAAGAATGAAGTGTTTGATTGCTTCAAAAAGTATCTAGCACATGTGGAGAACCATACAGGTAGATCACTCAAGTAGCTCATATCTAATGGAGGGGTAGAATAATTCTTCAAAGAGTTTAATGAGTTCTTGCAGGATAAATGTATCAAAAGGGAAGTGACTATCAATTACTCACATCAACTGAATGGAATTGCAAAGAGGAGAAACAAGACATTGGTTGGATCAACCAAAACAATGCTTGAAGAGAAGAGGTTGCCACATTATCTATTCGACAGAGGCTATTTCAACTATTGTGTACCTTGTCAATAGACTACCATCCAAATCACTTCAAGGTATGACTTCTTATGAAGCATGGCATGGAAGAAAACCTAGTCTTGGACATTGCAAGATGTTTGGTTGTTTAGCCTATGTTCATGTACCATCATAAATAAGATGTAAGCTAGATGAAAGAGCAAGAAAGGTAGTGTTTATTGGGTATGACTTAACTCAGATGGGTAGTATGATGAAGACAAACAAAAGGGAACTCTACCATATGATCTTAATTTTGATTCTCATCAATTAGGAAGCAAGCATGATACACAGGTCCAAGATCCAAGAAGTGATATAGATGATGACCAAGATGAAAGGGAAAAGGATTATAGGCTATGGAAGTCAAGAGGCAAAGCAAAGATGCAGGAGTGTGGAGAATGCTCTAAGCAAGCTCCTAGAAGATCAACAAGAGAGAAGAAACAACAAAAAAGGTATGGATATGATTCCACATTTTTTACAAAGCACTTGATCTACTTGGCAAAAGACTCAATTTCAAAGGAACCCTCAACATATGAAGAGGCAAAGGGAAAACCTAATTGGGAAAAGTCCATGAAAGGAGAAATAGATGCATTGAAGGAGATGGATACTTGGGATTTGATTCCAATATCATCCAATCAAAAGGTAATTGGTTGCAGATGGGTGTATAAAGTTAAAAGAAACTCAGGTGGATCTGTTTGTAGGTACAAGGCAAGATTAGTTGCTAAAGGATGCTCACAAAATCATGGTATAAACTATGAGGAAACATTATCAATAGTTGCAAAGATAACTAAAATCAGAACACTAATAAGTATAGCTGCTACAAGAAATTGGAGACTCCTTCAACTTGATGTAAAAAATGCATTTCTAAATGGTTAGATAAGTGAAGAGGTAATCACAACCTACAAGTTTTGAAAACCCTAGTCTTGCATCTTATGTTTGCAGACTTAAGAAAGCATTGTATGGATTGAAATAAGATGTTAGAGCTTGGAGTTATAGGTTGGTTACATACCTTCAAGATCAAGGGTTCATACGTAGCGACTCAGATGCATCTCTATTCATCAAAAGGGAGAACAATGAGGTTATCTATCTATGTGTATATGTAGATGATATTATTATGAGAGGTGATGATTTGAATGGCATTCGAAGGATCAAGAGACACATGCGATAGGACTTTAAAATCAATGACTTAGGTGAGCTCACATATTTCCTAGGAATGCAGATGATATACATAGATGAAGGAATGTATTTGACTCAGAGGAGGTACATTTAGGATCTACTTCTTAAGTTCAAAATGGAGAACACCAAACATACAAGTACACCTTTAGAGATGAATCATAAATTTAGTGTTTATGAAGGTGAGAAAATTGAAGACATGAAAGAATATCAAAGCTTGGTAGATAGCTTGATATATGCCACTCATACAAGGGTAGACATCTCATGTAGTGTAGGAGTGCTAAGACAATTCATGCACTCACCACGAAGACCACACATTGATGCAATTAAGAGGGTACTTAAGTATCTCAAAGGTACAATCAATGAAGGTAGATTCTATTTTTACTCTTCAGATTTGGATATCAAAATCTATTCTGATGCAGATTGGGCACGAACTAAGGATGATAGAAGAAGTACCTCTGGTTACTTAGCATTTGTAGGTTCAAAGCTAGTTTCATGGAGTTTGAAGATGCAACCAACAATTTCTTTATTCTCAACTAAAGTAGAGTATAGAGATTTGACCATAGCAACTCAAGATGCAATATGGTTAAAAGCTTGTAAATAGATTTGGGATTTGTGAGTTCTAAACCTCACATATTTGGCGATAGTGTAAGTTCCATGCATCTAGCAACAAACCCTATTTTCCATGCAACATCAAAACACATAGAGGTTCATTCCCACTTTATCAGGGAGAAGCTCATGAGGAGATTGAAATTTATTTTGTTCCAACTAAAAAAACAAGTAGCAGATATGATGATGAAGGCACTCGATGGAATAAAGCTTTGCAGATTTAAATCAATGGCAGGTATTCGACCTATTAGAGAATGAAGAATCAAGCATACTTTAGTTTGAGGGGGAGCTATTGGAACATTAATCTTACACTATCCTTGAGGTGGATTTGATCTACATCAAAAGATGTCACTTGTATAACATCAAAAGAATATCCATTGAAGTGTTCTTTTACCTATGCTCATTTATTGTATTTTTAAAAAAAAATTTATTGGATCTTTTACCATTGTAAAAGCCGAGAGCTTTACACATGTAAAATTAGAAAACGAGAGCTAATCTTCCACGAATTTGAGGTGGTTGAGTTTTAATCAATGAATCCATCAATCACCTAAAAGTAGATCAAACTAGATCTTCACTTTTCCTAGATTGTCGGAAAGCGAATTGATTCCCTCGAATAACTAATCCTGCCTCCATTTGAATTCAAAATCCACTTGTGGAAGTTGTGGAGCACTTCAAGAGACTATATAAAGACTTCAAATCACTTGTGCATTACATGGAAGCTATATACATACACTTATGGCCATCATTGTCTTGCTCCTTCATTTTTTTGCATCATCTTCTTCAACAATAGTAAGCTTGGAGAGGCCGCTGTTCTCTCTATAGAGCTCTAAATTGGATGACACAGGACTCATTGGAAATTTATTAATGCATAATTTTTATATATAAACTTTCAGAGCATTTGGTTTAGTAAATTGGAAGTAATCTCAATTTTTCTATCTCGGGGTCTATCTCTGCACATTCCTGAAAAATAGGAGGTATTAGTGTTGAGTGTCACATTCATTCCAAAAGCATATTTGGATTATTTCTTGTAATCTTGTGCATCTATACAGTGAAGCCTATGTGTGTCACTCCTCCAAAAGCAAGTTTTCTAATTGTAATCACGTTGGTCATTATGAGCATTTGAAGTTGATTATCTCATCCAATGATAATAAGTTTTTTGAGCTAGTCAATGCGCAAACCTATCTGTTTTGTATCAACTCTTTCTCCTTGATGCTCCAAAGTACATAGTGCATTTTATTGCACTTATTGCATGCCTATAAGATCTATTTGAGTCTCCATAAGTTCAACGGCAAGTCTTGTGCTGGTTGGTTGGACCAAACTTCGTCGCTTCATAACTCACTTTTCTACCTCATACACGCTTCTCCAAGTTCTTTTACAATCATGATAAACAAGTGTTATTGGATAACACTTCTATGAAGGTGATTGATCCTAAAACAAAAGACATCATTGCACATGCCATAGAAGAAAAAGGGCTATACAAAAACTCATTCTTTCAATCCAAGGAGTCGTTTTCTAGCCTTTTGCATCAAAGGTATGGCCGCACCTCATATTTACTAAAACTCTTTGCATCACAGACGGTTAAAGGATTGCCCAAGATCAGGCAAGTCACAGATGTCTACCAAGCTTACACCCAAGGTAAGCAACACAAGGCTCCCATTCCCAATGAGTTTTCCACATGAACCAAGAACCCTTTAGACCTCGTCCACATGGATCTCTATGGAGCTATGAATACCCCTTTCCTTAGTGGATCAATCTACTTCTTTCTTCTAGTAGATGACCACTCAAGATACATTTGGGTATATTTTTTAAAGTGGAAGGAAAACACCTTCTCTAAGTTTCAAGAATAGATCACTCAAGTTGAGAATAAAAAGAAAAGCCACTCAACCTCACACTCCATCCTAGAATAGATTAGCTGAGAGAAAGATCTGAAGTATGATGGAAATGGCATGAACCATGCTTCACAACAAAAAATTACCCTTCAAGTTTTGGGTAGAAGCAGTGCATATTGCCATGCACATACTCAATTGAGGCTTCACTAGTGAATTGAACAAAAGACACCCTTTAAGCTTACTATGGAAGAAAGCCCAATGTCAATTACTTTAGAACATTTAGAAGTGAAGCATTTGTTCATGTGCCAAAGGAAGATCAAAGTAAGCCATAGTCCAAATCTAAGAAGATTTCATTCATTGTCTATAGTGAACAATCAAAAGTGTATAGATTGTATGATCCTAATAACCACTCCATCAAAATTTCAAAACATGTAATCTTTAATGAAGCTTCAACATACTCAACTAAATATCCAAGTACAAGCTTTAGCCCACCCATCTACACTTTAGAGGTGGACATAGTCTTTTCCAAACATAACCCGAGGCAAGTACTTCAAACCAACCAAGAAGATCACAAAGGCTCATCGAAAAGCAACAATGAGAACAAATTCATTATGTAAATTATGCATTGATGCATTAGATCAAGATGATTCCAAAGCCTTCAAACTACAAAAAAGCTCAAGGACAACCTGAGTGGGAGGAAGCTATGCAAGTAGAGATGGATGCAGTTGACAAGAATGACACTTGGACACTTGTTCCGAAGCCTACACATCATCAAGTAATAGGAGCTAAGTGGCTCTATAAAGTCAAGTACAAATCAAATGGCACATTGGACAAGTACAAAGCAAGACTTGTAGCTAAGAGATATAAGCAACAACATGGCATTGATTATGAAGAAACCTTTGCCCTTACTACAAGGTTTACCACTATAAGAATTATTCTAGCACTAAGTGCACATTTCAAGTGGCCCATCTACGAACTCAACGTAAAAAATTCTTTCCTCAATGGAGATCTTCAAGAAGAAGTATTCAAGATCAAAGGAAAGGAAGATCAAGTCTAAAACCTTCACAAAGCACTTTATGGACTCAAGCAAACTCCCAAGGCCTAGTATGAAAAGATTCACAAGTTCTTTGAAGATAAAGGAATTCAAAGAAGCAATGTAGATGCTAACTTATACATCTATCAGAAAGAGTCCTTAGTAGCCATAATCATTCTCTATGTCCATGACTTGATCTTGATAGGTTGAGATGAAGAACACATCCAATTCATCATCACACAGATTCATCTTGAGTACTCTATGATAAATCTTGGCCTACTTCGCTACTTCTTAGGCATGGAAGTTTAGCAAACAAAAGAAGGCATATTCGTATAAAAAAGAAGTACTACTCTGATCTTCTTTCTAGATATAACATGGACCAATGTTGCTCAGTATCTACACCACTTGATCCAAACATCAAGATCACACTAGAAGATTCATCATCACTTATGTGTGTGCATACTTATTGACAACTTGTTGGCTCATTACTCTACCTTGCCAATACTAGACTAGATATTGCCTATGCAATTGGTATCCTCAATCAGTTTGCACATCAACCTCATCATCCACATTGAGATGCTACTCAGATACTACTTTGATACCTTGCTATCACTCGACATCATGGTCTTTGGTACGGAGGCAGCATTGAGCTTGCAAGATATTCAGATTCAGATTGGGTTGGTGACTTGATTCTCGATGGTCTACTTCTTGGTACATATTCTTGCTTGGCTCAGGACCTATCTCTTGGGCGAGTAAGAGACAACGTATAGTTGCTTTATCATCCATCGAGGCAAAGTACTGAGCATCCAACTTCGTAGCATGTGAGGCCATCTCTCTTTGATGATTATTATCTGACATTGGTGTTTTGCAGGATACTCCAACATGCATTCGCATGGATAACCACTTAGCCTTGCCATTGCCAAGAATCCAACATTCCATGCTCAGACAAAGCACATCGAGATCTAGTACCATTTCATCTGCAAGAAGCTTGTATCTCAAGAGATTACTCTAGAGTAATGTACCTTGCATGAGAACCACGCGGACATGTTCACAAAGGCTCTACCCCAGTTTTGCTCTAGTGCTTGGTGGACCTCTGTAGCATTCAACTGCTCCAAAATGGAGTTGTATAGGGGGTGTTGATGACATGATCGGTCCTAGATCATTTACATTTGTATCCACATGAGTGCATCTCCATTTTGTATCTAGGAGGCACTCCATTTCTAATTTATTTACATCTTATATTGTATATCTTTTGTATTTGGGTACCTTTCCATTGCTTCTATGAGTGTATTAATTCTTTTTTAAGGGGAATTATCCCATAGGAGATGTACTTTGGAGAGCCCCTCCCAAATCTATATAAGGAGGGAATCTCCCCCCATTTGTAGTTGGTTAGAATCTTGAGAATCCTACTCCATGCTCTTCGCAAGCTTATTTCTAATCCATGTGACTTTACCTATTTCTTAGTCTACTCACTTTGAGTCTCTCACACTCTTTCTTTTGTGAGTACACTCTTATTTTTATTTTTCTTCCGTGCATGTACTCTCTACAATATAAAAATAATATTGTCAATCCTATACATGAGTTTGATGCATATTTTTCATAATTGGAAGCAAGAAAGTGAGCATGGATGATGAAATGAGAGTAGTTCTCTCACTATGCACACTAGCACCCTCCTATAATATGTTCTACATATTCATAGGTAAATGTGCACATAGTAGAAATCTTGTTTACATTGACATATGTGGTGCATTTCTAAGTGAAGAGATCTACAAGATGTCCATGGCTACTAAAACTGCTTGAAATGGGAAGAATGGAAGCAATGTGTTGCTTAGAGTGAAGAGGCTGGATTTAACATACCAACACAAAATCAGCCTATTATTACTTGGAGACTTTGACTCAACTTATGAGCTGCTACTTAGTGCAATATAACATCCTATGTCCTCTGGATTATCACAGAGAAAAAGTTGATGCAAAACATGCTATTTGCTTGAGAGATAACTATGAAAAACTTGATATTTATGGATAGAAAGTCCAACTTCAATCAATGAATGCTCTCAACCTGGTTGCAATTGATCCAATTCCTCTGAGATTTATAGATAAGACATACTCTAATTATAAGCTTAGCATCAATAGGGGCCACCCTGACTTTTTAGGGAGTAGTAGGAACAAAACCCAAGGCAAATATTATGCTCTAGCACACAATAGAATAATCCAAATGATACAAGATTTTGAACAATGTAATTAGATACTATTACCTTTCCAATGAGTCCTTACACATAAAGTTAGACTTCTAAGCTGTGAGAACTAGTCTCTACAACTCTGCTAAGTTGAAGAAGATGACATAGAGAAAGAAGGGCATTGAGCAAGATATTGATAATCTTGATTGTATTCACTTCTATCACATATAACAAATACATAGAGTGTTTATATGCACTCCTTAGGGTCTTCTTGTAATGATCCAAACTCGAACAACCAAAACTTGGTTCAAAAGCCTTGTAGGATTGAATTTTTTGTGACTTATGCCTTTTCCTATAATCTAGGAAATAAGGATTAAAAAGTCAAACTTGAGTTGAAATGTTGGTTGCATACCAACCTTTTGGCTCATCCATTATAGTACTTTTACATAAATCCTCTAATAAAGATAAAAGGACTTAGAATCCACAAATAATCATAGGTTCTTACAAAGATGTGTTGTAAAGACTTAGATATCATCACAAAACTATGGTTCACTCTCCATGAATGAATTTGGTTTGCTCACGATAAATTCTTCTTCCAAGCATGGTGAAAGCTTGTTGTTTTAAATGCTCCCCCCTAAAGATAAATCATAATTTAGTCTTCAATTTGAAATGAATTTTATATTTTTAATTGCTTTAGACCTCCAAATTTTTGCTTTATCTAGAGGTCATCATATCTGCGACTTTCTTATCTGTTGGAACAAATGTCACATCAATCTCCTTTGACATGAGTTTCTCTTTGACAAACTTTTAATGAACCTCTATATGATTGGTTCTTGCATGATATAAAGGGCTTTCTCCTAGATTCATTGAGCTTATGTTGTCTCCAAAAATGTGAGGTTTGGAACTCAAGTTTCTATACTCAGCTTGAATTGAGGAAAGTGCTATTGTGGGTTGTTTCTTGGAACTCCAAGATACAAGTTTTGATCCTGCAAATGCTAGAGATCCTGATGTACTTCTTTGGCATCTTTCGATCCTACCCAATCTCCATGTGAATATAGTTTGAGATCCAAATTAGATGTATGAGAGTAGAATATACCTTCATTGATTCTGCCCTTTAGATACAAAACCCTTTTAGCTGCATCCATATGTGTCTTTCTTGGAGAGTGCATAAATTGACTAAGCATTCTAACACTATAGGATATGTCTGTCCTTGTATGTGTAGCATAGTACCAACAAGGCTTTGATATTCCTTTACATCTTGAATATGTCGTCCTTCATAAACCCTAAATTTATGATTCATCTCCATAGGTGTTCTTGCACGTTTGGCATTCTCTATTTTGAACTTCAAACATAAGCCTTGAATATATCTTCTTTGGTTCAAGTACATCCCTTGATATGTATAGATAACTTGCATTCTTAAAAAGATATGAGTTATCCATGATCACTAATCTTGATTCTTTCTATCCCAATCATATAATCACTTGTCTTAATTATATCATCCACATAAAAACATGGATAGATAACTTCATCATGAATCTTCTTGATGAAGAATGATGCTTGGTTTAAATCCTTGATCCCATAAGTATGTCACCAATTTGTAGTTCCAAGATCTAGGGGCTTGTTTTGAATCATACGATGCTTTCTTAAGCTTACATACATAATTAGAATAATTAGGGATTTCATATCTTAGGGGTTGTGACATATATATCTCCTCACTGATCCATCAACTGAGGAAAGCATTCTTCACATCAAGTTTAAGTAGCTTTCGATTCCTTGCAGGTGCAATATTAAGCAAGGTTTTGATGGTGGTCATCTTGGCCAAAGGTGAGAAAGTTTCTTTGTAGTCTATGCCCTATGTTTGAGCATATCCTTTAGCGACCAACATGGCTTTGTACCTATAAATAGATCCATATCAATTTATTTTTAGTTCGTATACCCATCTACAACCTATTACCTTTAGTTTGGTTTGCTTAGGAATCAACTCCATGTGTCCATCTCTTTTAGGGCTTTAATTTCCTCTTTCATGGCTTTCTCCCAATTAGGCTTGCCTTTGTCTTCTTCATAAGTTGAGGGTTCTTTTGAAGTTGAATCTTTGGGAAAATACATGGTATGTTTAGTTAGAAATATAGATTCATAATCATACCTTTGAAGTTGTCTTCTCTTTTTGTTTACCTTTTAGGAGTATGATTGGAACATTCTCCACATTCTAGCATTTTGGAATTTCCTCTAGTTTTTCAAAGTTTTTGATCTCTTTATTTCTCATCTTTTTGTTCTTCAAATTCACTTCTAGAGTCCTACACTTTTTCATCATGCTTATTCTCTAATGGAAGAAATTTCACGAGGAAGGAGATAAGGAAGAGAGCTCACACACACACATAGGTTTAGGCAAGGACGAATGATCTTCTTCTTCTTCTTCTATTACATAAAAAGGAATGTACAAGAATGACCTAAAAACAAGAATACAACAAGTGCAAGAACTAGCTTTGATTTATTATTTCCATAAAGTGCAGCCATCTCCTCATCCATAGCTTTTTCCCAATATGCAATTCCAATTGCATCTTCAAAACAAGAAGGTTCAACATCTTGTATTACCTTTTTCATATAGGCACAATGATGAGCCATATAACTATCATACGTCAATCATTGCACTGAATTCTGCATCCTCCCAGATCTTCTTGGTCCTAGGTCACTTCTCCTTGTATCATTTGCATGTGCCCTTCTTATTCTTGGAGTCTTCATAGAGGGCAGTCCAAGTTCCTCATGAAGACTCTTTTATGGACCGCTTGAATCTCCATCAACATCTTCAAAACCTGCACATGTTTTATGACCTGCAGAAATCTTTTCTTTACCTTTCTTGGATGTATTTGATGCATTTGCTAGATAAAATTTCCACGCAATCTTCCACTCCATGGATTTGAGTTGGAACTATTGTTTGGTGATGCATCTAGTCCACTCAAAACTTGAGATTCCACACTTGAGTTTTCAACATTTTCTTTGTCATTTGGTTCAAGATTCAGTCCTTCTTTGGCATCTGCATATAAGCTTGACATTTCATCAAATACCACATCTCTACTCACCTTTACCTGTTGTGTGAGTGGGTTATAACATTTATATCCCTTTTGCTCAAGGGAGTATCCAATGAAGACACACTTTTCTTCTTTTGGATCAAACTTCATCCTCAATTCATCTGGGACATGTACATATGCAATACAACCAAAAAATTTTAGATGCGATAAGTTTGGCTTTTTACCTGTAAACTTCTCTTTATGTGTAACTTGGTGTACATCAGCAGTCAGAGTTCTGTTCATTATGTATACAATAGTATGCACGACTTGTGCCCAATAACAATGAGGCATATCCTTCTCAGCCATCAAGGCTCTTGACTATTTCTTCAACATGTCTATTTTTGCGTTCAGCAACGCCATTCTGTTGTGGTGTGTACCTCATGAAAACTAACGGCAAATTCCATGATCTTTTAGAAAACTGCTGAACTCATTTGACATGTATTCACCTTGTCCATGAGATCTTAATGTCTGAATGTACTTCCCTATCTACTTTTCCATCATAGCTTTAAAATTTTGGAAGTGAGTGAACACCTCTCTATTCTCTTTCATGAAATATACCCATAATTTGTGTTTATGGTCATGAATGGAAGTAACATAAAACCTGCATCCGCCCATAGATGTGGTCTTTGCTGGACCCCAAACATCTGTATGTACTACTTCTAGTACATTCTCACTAACATGCTTATCATGTGGAAATGATGCTCTTAACTGTTTACCAAATTGACATGCTGCACATACCTTTTGCATTTCTGCAACTTTGAAATTTGGTAGTCCATGGAAAATCTCCTTTGACTACATCAATTTCAGCCTTTGCAAGTTTGCATGTCCAATCCCTTTGTGCCACATCTCTATATCTGCAATAACTCCCGCACCTTTTGCAAACATGGCTGCATTCATTTTAGGAATCTTCACATTTAAGGTGATCATCCTACCCACTTTGTTTCCTTTGACAACCAATTGTCCATCCTGCTTGTACTCTTCTACATATAATCCATCAGCATTGAACTTGAATTGTAATCCCTTGTCAACAATTTGTCCAACAGAAACCAGGTTCTTTGTTATATTTGGAACATGCAACACATTAGCAAGATGTTTTACCTTTCCATCCTCCAGCGATAGTGCTATGTTTCCTATATGCTCAATAGGATGTGATGTGTCATCACTTGTTTCAACATATTTAGGAACTGACAATTTTTGCAAAGTACTAAACCATTCCGCATGATTGGTCATGTGATTTGAAGCACGTGAATCAACATACCAGACATTATCATTTGATTTTGAAACACCAATAGACATTGTATTCATCATGTGATGTTGAAGCATGAACAACTTCTCAAAATCATCTATAATTGTGGATGCATAATTATTCTGCTGCCTTCTATTATTTTGATTCTTCAACTTGCAATCACGTTCAAAGTGTCCACGTTTACCACAATTCAAACATCCTTTACTGTCATTACTTGAATCATTTCTTTGGAAATTTTTGCAGCCTCTTTGGCTCCCCCAACCTCGAAACTGTCCTCTTCCTCCATGATTCTGTTGTTGACTTTGGTCTTGGTTACTATTTCCTCTTCCACTTTCAAACCTCTACCTTTGCCTCTTCCTCTACCAGAGTAGAATACCTGCTCAGAAGTAGATTTTCCTTGGGAGTTTGAATCCTCACCAAGATTCTTTTCTTCAATAATCAACATAAATACCATATCAACAAAATTAGGAATATTTTCCCTGGTCTGTATAAAAGTTCTGAACTGCTTATATGTAGCTCCTAAACCACGAAGACACACTTACACCTTATCATCATCATCTACATTCATGCCAATAGATGCAAGTGAATCACATATGCTTTTGATTTTTAAGGTGTAGTCACTTACCGACATGCTCTTCTTCTCCAATGTATGCAACTCATTCTTGAGTTGCAATTTTTCTGCCTTTGTATTGGTCTCATACAATGTGACCAAACTGTTTCAAGCCTCTTTTGGAGTCTTGGCATCCTGTATGTGTCCAATCATGCTGTCTTGTATGCTAACAGATAGACAGTACATTACCTTTCGTGCTCCTTGATTTCATTCCTCATATGTCTTACCTGATCTGCAATGGATTCCTTTCTGGTAACTGCGGAGCATTTTCATTCTCTCCTTCAATGTACTTTCGGTAGCCTTTTCCCATCAAGAAATTCATCATTTTGAATCTCCAAGCATGAAAGTTGTTCTTGTCCAGCTTATCGCTCATAAGCTGACTCATTCCATCTGTGTTTGCCATTTCTGTAGCAATTCACAACACTGCAAAACACTACAAGTAGCACTTCTGCTTGAACACTATCACACTATGGCGTGATAGTTTGATCTTAGAAAAACACAGTTTCTGTGTATCAACAGTACATGGAATTGCTTGAAATTCTAGATTTGGAATATATGAGTGTTGGTGAACACAACACAAATTACAATTTCTGAAATTGACCTGTTTTTTTTGTGGGCCCCACCTTGCGGGCTCAAAATGGAGGTCGAGATGGCTCCTAAACTTCGATATGACAAAGACAAGTGACCCTAAAGGGATAAGTCTCAAAATTTTTTTGAGGTCTTCTACCTTCACATCGGTTTTTGTATCAAACGAAGGTCATTTTTGAATCATGTTTTCCCCATGCCTTGCTGCGTACTCTTCACCGCCGCCTTCTCCACGAGCTCTCAATAGCCACGCTCGCTCTGATACCATGTCATGAGGAAGGAGATAAAGAAGAGAGGTCACACACACAGGCTCTCACTCTCAAGGAGAAGCACACACACAGATTTAGAGCAAGTAAGAATGATCTTCTTCTTCTTCTTCTATTACATAAAAAGGAATGTACAAGAATGACCTAAAAACAAGAATACAACAAGTGCAATATATGAAGATCATTACATAAAGAAAAACCTAATGTCCGCGAATGAGTGAGCTGACAAGGAACAAATGTGCCATCACTCTCGATAGATAAATCTAATAAAGCTCAATGAAGTATCCCTAACATATACCGGCGTGGCCACTATACATGTTAGAGAGACGAAAAACAGGTACGTGTCATCCTCGATCATCACATGTTGAGATTGATATCTCAACAAGAAAGTCTATATCAAGATCATAGGGTAGCTTTACCTTCTGCTCATCTTCTTCATACCATGACCCGTGTTCTTCAAATACAACATCCTTGCTTGTGTGAATTGCTTTGTCGTGGGATTGTAGAATCTACAACCCATTTGTGTTGAGTGATATCCAATGAATACAACTTTGGTTGCTCTCTCATAAAATCTCCGTTTGATTTATGAAGGTATATGCACAAATGCTAAACAACCAAAGACTTTTCAATAACCGGAGTCATACCTTGAAGTGGTTTGGATGGTAGTCTATTTACAAGATATATTTGTCTCTCTAGCACAATGGTGAGTACCAATGTGAGGAGATCCACCTTGTAATTGCCAATCCATGGAGATGTGAGGGTCATATGATAAACATGAGCAAGCAAAGCACACAACTACATGAGTGAGGAGCACACTAACATGCACACACATACACATGTGCACACAAGGTAAGACAAAAGAGTAGAACAGTAAAATCTTGTATTCTAAAAGAACTTGGAGAAACTTCTAAGAGGTAGAAAAGTGATTTGCAAAGTGATAAAGTTTGGTCCAACCAAAAAACACAAGACCAAAACTTGAGCTTATGGAGACTCAAATAGACCTTATCCGCATGCGATAAGTGCAATAAAATCCACTATGTACTTTGGATCATCAAGGAGAAAGAGTCAATACAAGATAGATAGATTTGCACATTGATTAGCTCAAAAAACTTGTTATCTTTGGTTGAAACAATCAACTTCAAATGCTCATAGCAGCCAACATGATTTCAATTGAAAACATTCCTTGTGGATGAATGATAAAAATAGGGTTGAGTGTATAAAATGCACAAGAGTACAAGTAATAAGAAAAATATGCTTTTGGAATGAACTTGACACTCAACAATGTCACAAGGAAGGAGATAAAGAATAGAGCTCACTCACACACTCTCACACTCAAAGAGGAGCACACACATGTTGATGTATGAAACACCACAAGAAATGAATTAATGTGACACTAGAACACCTCTATGGTCACCATTAACTCATTGGCACTCCAAACTTTGAGAAATGATAGCCTAAAGTGAGAACTTTGCTTCTACAGAAATTCCTAGTCACCGAAATGACATACCTTCAGTATTTTGCTAATTTCTCCTAGATCAAGTATTATTTCTCCATGAAACTTTATAGGCTGAAAGTAGAAGAGTAGAGCTTTCCAACAAGCTATCATATACATCAAACAGATCTCTAGAACTCAAGTTATGGCTCTCACAAGATGACCCTGTATGACCTTCCAAAACTGGAAATTTTACCTGTTTTAGTAAGAGCGCCTGTTTAAAATTAGAATTCGATGCCTAGCATCGACTTGCAACGAGAATTCGATGCCGGGCATCGACTTGGGATGTTTTTGGCCACTTTTCAGCAGGGATTCGATGCCAGGCATCGACTTCCCGCATAAAGTCTTGATCTTTTGGACACCAAAACTATAGGTGATTTCATGCACACTTAGAATATGACTTATCAACTGGAATTCGATGCCAGCCATCGAGTTGCTCCAACAACATCATCTTTTCAAGAAGATTTGGCAGCAGATAAAAATCAGATATGAAGATAAGGACTTATCAAGTGAGATTCGATGCCACGCATCGACTTGCTTGGAAAACTTCAACCTTTCAAATCATTACACAGAAGACAAACACTGGAGATGGAGGAAGAAGACTTATACACAGAACTTTAACTAGTTCTTGTCATAACTATGAAAACTCAGAAGCTTACAAGTGCTTTCTCGCTCAGAGAAGCCCGACTATACACAGTCATAAAAATGAGTTCTTCTCACTTTCTCATTGTCTTCCTTCTTCTTCTTCTCACCGCGTCAGTTAATACTAACTAACTTATATAGACTTTCTCATTCCCGTGACTTTTGAAAAAACTTCTAGAACTAAAGTGAACTAACTTTACAAGTATAATACATTTATGAATTTGTCCCTTCACATAGGCATGGGGTTTTCTTCCTAAGATTTGACCTTCAAATATATGTCCAGTTAGTGATTGTTTCTCCAACAGCTCCCCCTCAATCACTAATTGACATTCCCTGTTTCTTCATATCTTCTTCTTTTCTTTTACTCCTGCCATGCTTTTGAATCTGCTGGTCTTCACACCATCCAAGCTCTTTGTCATTATGTCTGCTAACTGATCTTTAGTAGAAATGTACTCCACTTCAATCTCCTTCTCCATTACCTTTTCTCTGAGAAAATGATACTGTATCTCTATGTGATTTGTCCTTGCATGAAATACTGGATTTGCTGCAAGATAAAGTGAACTCATATTATCTCCATGTATTGTAGGTGTACCTTGATCAATGCCTAAGCTTTTGAACAATGTCTGCATCCATATGACCTCCTTAGCTGCTTCCACAAGTCCTTTGTACTCAACTTCAGTTGATGATAATGCTACTGTATGTTGTTTCTTTGAACACCAACTTACAAGCTTATCACCAATGTATATCATGTAACCATGAGTTGATCTTCTGTCATCTTGGTTACCTGCCCAGTCTGAGTCACTATAGGCTCTCAACTTCAAATCTGATGTAAAAGGATAATATAATCCTTCCTTTATAGTTCCTTTGATATATCTGAGAACTCTTTGACCTGCAATCCAATGTGGGTCCTTTGGACAATGCATGAATTGTGACAAAACTCCCACTGCATAACTAAGATCAGGTCTTGTTAGTGTAGCATAAATCAAACTACCCACAAGAGATTGATACTTCCTCATATCTTTGTATTTTGCACCATCATATTTGCTGAGCTTGTGATTAACTTCAAGTGGAGTTGAAGCTTCTCTGCAATTTTCCATATCAAACTTCTTCAACAAGTTCAGAAGATACCTTTCTTGTGACACATATATGCCATGATCTGTATAAGTAACTTCCATTCCAAGAAAGTATGATAACTTTCCTAGGTCACTGATCTTGAATTCTTTTTCAAGCAATCTCTTTACCTCCTTGATTCCTTCATCTGAAGTACCTGTGATTATAATGTCATCTACATAAATACAAATGTAGATTGTACCTTCCTCTGTTCTTTTGATAAGTAGACTTGGGTCTGCTTTTGAACTTTGATATCCAAGATCATTGAGATACTTCACCAGTCTATAGTTCCAAGCTCTTGGAGCTTGCTTCAATCCATACAATGCTCTTCTCAACCTGCAAACAAAATTTGGATACCTGGAATCTATAAACCCTTGAGGTTGTTCCATGTATACCTCATCTGATATGTATCCATTCAAGAATGCATTTTTTATATCCAATTGACTTAGAGTCCATCCTTTTGAAGCTGCAATAGCAATGATTGTCCTTATAGTTGACATCTTAGCTACGGGACTGAATGTCTCATCATAATCTATGCCATAGGTCTGGGCATAGCCTTTCACCACCAATCTAGCTTTGTATCTGGCTATACTTCCATCTGCAAGCTTCTTCACTTTATAAACCCATTTATTTCCAATTACTTTCTTACCATTTGGTTTAGGAACAAGTTCCCATGTCTTGTTCTCCTCCAGTGCATTGAACTCTTCCTTCATTGCTTCTTCCCATTGCTTCTTACCTTTAGCTTCATCATAGTTCTGAGGTTCTTCATCATCTTTGACCATATATGCATAGTTCTTCTGAGTTATGTAAGAAGTATCATAAGAATACCTTTCTGGTTGTCTTCTAGTCCTGCTTGACTTTCTTGGTTCACATTCTTCATATGTGTCTGGATACACCTCTTCATCAAATATAGGAGCTTCTTCATTTCTTCTTGTTAATCCACTTGTGGATGTACTTGCTTGCATATAGTCTTCATCTCTATTTACCTGCACAATTGATTTTCCTTTCTCACATCTTCTTACCTCTTCTTCAAATTCTTCAGCTGTATGACTTTGATCTGCATACCAACTTTTCTGTTCATCAAATGTAACATCTCTAGAAACAAGAAATTGTTTTGTTAGAGGATTCCACAACCTGTAACCCATCTGCTTTTCATCATAACCAATGAACACATATTTTTCTGCCTTTGGTTCAAGTTTATGCCTAAGCTGTGATGGCACATAAGCATATGCAATTGATCCAAACACTCTACAATGATCTAGTGTTGGTTTCTTACCCCACCAAGCTTCATATGGAGTCATACCATTGAGAGCTGCACATGGTAATCTATTCACAAGATATCTAGCTGTATTTACAGCTTCAGCCCAAAGATAATTTGGACAGATCTTCTCCTTTAGCATAGCTCTAGCAAACTCAACCAAAGTCCTGTTCCTTCTTTCTGCTACACCATTTTGTTGTGGTGTATACCTGCAAGTTATTTCTCTCTTAATACCTGCATTCCAAAGATAATCATTGAACTCTTGGGAGAAATATTCTCCCCCTCCATCAGACCTCAGTCTCTTAAGCTTTTGACCTGTGACTCTCTCTGCATATGCATGAAAATGCTTGAAAGCTCCAAACACTTCTGATCTTTCCTTCAAAACATATAATGTTATCCATCTTGTAGCATCATCAATGAAAAGAACATAGTACCTTGAGCCACTGATAGATCCTTCTTTTGTTGGTCCCCATACATCTGTATGAATGAGCTCAAGTACTCCATCATGTTTGAATCCTTTCTTCTGAAATGGTAACCTGTGTGCTTTACCCATTTGACATGCTTCAACATTTATAAACCATATGTTGACTTTGCACATTTGGTAATCCTAGTACAGACTGATTAGCAACCATAGCTTTAATTCCTCTTTCATTAAAATGACCTAATCTCTTATGCCAGAGATCAAGTTCTGTAATCACTCCTTCACCATGTGTGAGCAAAGCTTGACCAATGTTCCCTTGCACTCTTAAAGTAAAGAGTCTACCTTCTTTCTTACCAGAGACAATCTGATTATATCCATTCTCTGGATCTTCAACAAATACTGCTTCATTTGTAAACCTGACTTGAAAACCTTTTTCAACTATCTGTCCCACACTAATCAAGTTTTTAGGTATTGTAGGAACATACAAAACATTGGTTAGCAAATCTGCTCCATTCTTGCATTTCACTTTTCCAATTGAATGTACACTATGTCTGGTATTATCACCTGTTTGAACTGTGTGACTAGAAATGCCTTTTTCCAATTCTGACATCAATTCTATGTTTCCTGACAAATGATTAGAACATCCAGAGTCAATGTAAAATACTTTTAGATCTTCTTTATCTGATGTGCTGATTGAATTCATCATCAATGATGTATGACTTTCATTCTGTGTGTCATTTGCATAGTTGTAGTAGGTGGTGTTGTAGGATTGATTCTGTCCCCAACTTCTTCCTCCACCTCTACCATAGCCTCCTCTTTGACTTTGTCTACCTCTTTGAAAATTACTTTGATATCTTCCACCTCGACCTCTGCTATTGTTGTTTTGATTCTGGTTTGATCCTTGTTGGTTGTGCCAACAGTCATGAGCCAAATGATTACTCAATCCACAGATCCAACAAGCCTTTTTGTTGTTATTTTGATTACCTCTTCCTCTTCCAAAACCTCTTGCTCTTCCTCTGCCAGTGCCTTTACCTCTTGCATAATAAGCTTGAGAACTAGACTCCTCTTCATCCTTTGCTTTACCTTTATCTCCTTTCTTCTTGTTCTTCACGTACATTGCAGAACTTTGTCCTTTATCTCCATCTCCCTTCAAGTCTTGCTCATATGTGAGCATCAAACCAAGCAACTGGTTCAAATCTGGAACATAATGATTTAATGAAAGTTCTGTTGATAAGACAAAAGGTTTCCATCTTTCATCTCCTCTCAAACCTGCAAGTAGTTGAGCAATCAATCTGTGATCTTCAACATCTTCATCTATGGATCCAAGACTATCTGCTAGATCCTTCATCTTAGTGACATAATCACTAATACTTTGACTTGGCTTCTTCTTGAATGTTGTAAACTCTGACCATAGACTTGCTTTCCGTGCTTTAGTAGTGCTTTGGAAATGATATTCCAATGCATTCCATATATCTTCAGATGATTCCAATCCTCTGATGTGTGGTAGCAAATGATCAGAGATTGTATTGTAGATGTATGCTTTTGCACTTGCATCCTTCTTCTACCAATGCTTTAAAGCATCAAGTTCCTCTTTCTTTGGTCGGCTTTCATCTTCAAATACTGGCTTCTCTTCTTCACCTGTTACATATACCATGAGATCCTTACTCATAAGTAAGGCTTCCATTCTCATTACCCATGCGGGGTAATTATCTCTGTCCAGTTTGTCAATGGAGATATGGTCTGCCATACTCCTTCCCTTCTACTGCAACCTGTGAGCTTAAAGGATAAAGGATAATACCTTTTGAAGTTCTTTGTGTATGAGGATACTTTTGAAGTAACCTTTTGATGCCTTGTGTCTTCAAATGCTTCACCTTTCAAACTTTAATGGAAAACTTTACAAAACTTCTCGTACCTTTGTCATCTTCTGCTCTCAAGAATCTTTATGCTTTGATACCACTTGTTGATGTATGAAACACCACAAGAAATGAATTAATGTGACACTAGAACACCTCTATGGTCACCATTAACTCATTGGCACTCCAAACTTTGAGAAATGATAGCCTAAAGTGAGAACTTTGCTTCTACAGAAATTCCTAGTCACCGAAATGACATACCTTCAGTATTTTGCTAATTTCTCCTAGCTCAAGTATTATTTCTCCATGAAACTTTAAAGGCTGAAACTAGAAGAGTAGAGCTTTCCAACAAGCTATCATATACATCAAACGGATCTCTAGAACTCAAGTTATGGCTCTCACAAGATGACCCTGTATGACCTTCCAAAACTGGAAATTTTACCTGTTTTAGTAAGAGCGCCTGTTTAAAATTAGAATTCGATGCCTAGCATCGACTTGCAACGAGAATTCGATGCCGGGCATCGACTTGGGATGTTTTTGGCCACTTTTCAGCAGGGATTCGATGCCAGGCATCGACTTCCCGCATAAAGTCTTGATCTTTTGGACACCAAAACTATAGGTGATTTCATGCACACTTAGAATATGACTTATCAACTGGAATTCGATGCCATGCATCGAGTTGCTCCAACAACATCATCTTTTCAAGAAGATTTGGCAGCAGATAAAAATCAGATATGAAGATAAGGACTTATCAAGTGAGATCCGATGCCACGCATCGACTTGCTTGGAAAACTTCAACCTTTCAAATCATTACACAGAAGACAAACACTGGAGATGGAGGAAGAAGACTTATACACAGAACTTTAACTAGTTCTTGTCATAACTATGAAAACTCAGAAGCTTACAAGTGCTTTCTCGCTCAGAGAAGCCCGACTATACACAGTCATAAAAATGAGTTCTTCTCACTTTCTCATTGTCTTCCTTCTTCTTCTTCTCACCGCGTCAGTTAATACTAACTAACTTATATAGACTTTCTCATTCCCGTGACTTTTGAAAAAACTTCTAGAACTAAAGTGAACTAACTTTACAAGTATAATACATTTATGAATTTGTCCCTTCACATAGGCATGGGGTTTTCTTCCTAAGATTTGACCTTCAAATATATGTCCAGTTAGTGATTGTTTCTCCAACAACACATAGATTGAGGCAAGGAAGAATAATCTTATCCTTCTTCTATTACATAAAAGGAATGCACAATAATGAACTAAAAGAACAATACAACTAGTGCAATATATAATGAATAATACATAAGATAAATCTAGTAAAGCTCAATGAAGTATCCCTGACATACATGAGTGTGACCACTATACATGTCTGAGAAATGAAAAAAGTGATACGTGTCATCCTGGATGATCACATGTTGAACTTGATATCTCAACACTCCCCCTCAAGCTCAACGTCATGTCTTGTAATCCAAGCATCTTTCAAAAATTCTTCAACTTCTTAGCTCCAAGTGCTTTAGTGAAAATATCAGCAACTTGCTCATCGATTCTCACATAAATAAGGTCAATATCACCTACTAATACCTTTTCCCTAATGAAATGATAATGCACTTTGATGTGCTTTATTCTAGCCTGTAAAATAGGATTTCATGCCAACTGTATGCTGCTAAGATTATCACAATAGATGGTAATAGAATTTTGCACTTGAACACCTAAATCTGCAAGTAGCATCTCTAACCAAGATTCTTCACATGCTGCCATTAGAGCACCTCTATAATCAACCTCTATACTCGACAAAGCAACAGTGGGTTTCTTCTTGTTGCTCCATGTAATAGCTGCACTTCCAAGTGATAATAGAAAGCCACTAGTATACCTTATATATAGAATACTAACAGCCCAATCTGCATCGCTGTATCCATGAACCTACAAATCTACACCAACTTCATAAAACAATGCATAATCCAAAGTAGCACTCACATAACTTAGAGTGTGCCTCAGGGCATCTAAGTGCGGCTTCCTAGGAACCTACATAAATTGACTTTCAAGTCCAACAATGTAGCTTAGATCAGGCCTTGTAATTGTGAGATATATCAAACTTCCCATAAGTTTCTTGTACATAGTAGCGTTTTCCAATGCTTCATTTGATGTAGTATCCAGCTTCAAATTCTGATCTAATGGCATAGAAATTGGTTTACAATCAGCCACACCATAATTTTGCAACATACTTAAGGCAAATTGCCTTTGCAATATCCATATACCCATTTTTGTATGTATAAACTCAATGCCCAAAAAATAGCACAACACACCAAGATCTTTCATGTCAAATTCTTGCATAAGGAGATGATTAACCTCTTTAATGCTTTCTTCATTATCAGCACCTACAATCAAGTCTTTGAACTCCTTTTGCATGTGTCTCTTGATCCTTTGAATGCCATTCAAATCATCACCTCTGAGAATTATGTCATCTACATATACACATAGAAAGATAACCCCATTGTGATCCCTCTTGATGAATAGAGAAGGATTTGAGTTGCTATGTCTAAACCCTTGATCTTGAAGGTATGTAACCAACCAGTAATTCCTTTCAACCCATACAATGACTTCTTAAGTCTACAAACATAAGATGCATGATTAGGGTTTTCAAAACCTAGAGGTTGTGACATGTATATCTCTTCACTTATCCAACCATTTAAAAATGCATTTTTTTACGTCAAGTTGGAGGAGTTTTTAATTTCTTGTAGCAACTACACTTATCAATGTTTTGATTGTAATCATCTTTGCAAATGGTGAGAGTTTTTCCTCATCCAAATTGATGAGAATCAATATCAAGATCATATGCTATAGTGACCTTTTGTTTATCTTCATTGTACCAAGACCTTCAAAATGAACATAAGCTAAACAACCAAACACCTTACAATGTCCAAGAGTAGGTTTTATTCCATGCCATGCTTCATAAGGACTCATACCTTGAAGTGATTTGGATGGTAGTCCACTGACAAGGTACACAATAACTAAAATACCCTCTCCCAATAGATAATGTGGCAACATCCTCTCTTCAAGCATTGTTCTAGCTGATCCAATCAATTTCTTGTTTCTTCTTTCTGCAATTCCATTTAATTGAAGAGAGTACCTAGTAGTCACGTCCCTTTTGATACCTTTATCTTGAAAGAACTCATCAAAATCTCTAGAGACGTATTCTCCCCTTGCATCAGATTTGAGCTTCTTGAGTGATCTACCTATATAATTCTCCACATGTGCTAGATACTTTTTGAAGCAATTTCATTCTTACTTTTGATAAAGTATAAAATAGTCCATCTACTATGATCATCAATAAATGAGACATAATAACTTGATCCCGCCAATGAAGGTTCTTGGCTTGGCCCCAATACATTTGTATGTACTAAGTCCAATAAGTTGTGGATGTAGCCTTTGTGGTTGAGTGGCTGTTTTTGTGCCTTTCCAATCTGACATGCATCACATCTATTGACCATGTGTTGCTTTGATATTTTTGGAAACCCTAGAACACTTTGATCCCTACATATATCCTTCAAGGTTCTTTCATTCACATGAGCAAGTCTCTTATGCCACACTTCAAGCTCACTTAGGGTTTGGGACCCAAAGTTGAATAGCGTTATGTTCCTTGTTTCTCCTACTTTAAAAGTAAAGATCCTACCATGCTTCTCACCTCTGGCTATCTTCTTGAAGCATTGGCATGGATCTTCCATAAAAGCTTCATGTTGGGTGAACCTAACTTGCAAACCTTTTTCAACTATTTTTCCTACACTTATTAGGTTTTTAGTGACAGTGGGTACATAGAGAACCTTACTCAGAATGTTTGTCCTACAATTGGAAGCTTTGACATTACCAATCTTCTCCACATTGTGCTTCGTATCATCCCCCATTCGTACTTCATGCCTATGCTTTGGACTTTCTAAGTCAAATAGAATCTATGTAGAACAAATGATCATCTTCTTTAACTTCCCTATGGCTTAGAATCATCAAAAGCAATGAGTCTTCATGTTTTTTATCTTCATAATAATTTTTCTAGTCCCTTCTATTATGGCCTTTATTGTTATTATTGAAGTTGTGTCCACCTCTACCTCTATTGCTGCCATATCCACCACTTGCACTTCCTTTCAGGGTCTTCCCATTGAACTAGAATTTTTGTGTTGGTTGGCCTTATCACAAATGGCATAAGGTCGAACATTATGACCTTTGATTTTTTCATGCATTGGTCCTTTCTTCTTGTCTTTCCACTTGGTCTTGCTTGCAAAGTTGGCTTCGGAAGTCGCCTCTTCATCTTCTTCCTTCTTCTTGCCTTTTAGATTCTTGTCCTTCTTATCTGTATATAGAGCAAGTTGAATTACCATGATAGGATTTGCCTTCCTTTATAATATTATTTTCCTCTTGATTGAAAAGTTGTCCAAGAAAGATGTTGAAGTCTTTAGTTTGCATATCCATTCCTTGCCTTTGTGCTAGCATAAAAGAAAGTCTCTAGGGCATCCCAAGTGTCTCAAGAGGTCATGCACCCTCCAATATGTGGTGATAGAAAACCAGAGATAGAGTTTAGTATGTATGACCTTGCTTGAGCATCCTTTGCACACCAAAGTGTGAGCTTATTTGTCTCCTCTTGCGTAGGTCCTCCTTTGAATCTTGGAGTAGGCATAGCTTCATCACCTGCTACAATTCCATAAAGATTTATACCTTGCAAATAGGCCTCCTTTTTTATTTTCCAAGCCGCATAGTTGTGTCTATCAAGCTTCTCAATCATTGAGGGAAAGCCATCACCCATCTTGATCTAGCTCTGATACCATTGAGAGAACTTGGAGAAGCTTGTAGGATGTAGAAAAGTGAGTTGCAAAGTGAAGAAGTTTGGTCTAGCCAACCAACACAAGACCAACCCTTAAGCTTATGGAGACTCAAATAGACCCTATAGGCATGTAATAAGTTCAATAAAATCCAATATGTACTTTGGATCATGAAGGAGCAAGAGTCGACACAAAACATATAGGTTTGATTATTGACTAGCTCAAAACACTTGCTATTTTTGGATGAAACAATCAACTTCAAATGCTCATAGCATCCACATTATTACAATTGAAACAAAATCCTTTTGGAAGAATGATACACAGAGGTTTGAGTGTATAAAATGCAGCAAAATATGTTTCTGGAATGAACTTGAAACTCAACAATGGTACCTCTTATTTTTAAGGGATATGTAGAGATAGATCCTAAGATAGAAAAACTACAATTTATCCACACCTACAAAACCAAATGCTTTGAAAATTGGTACACCTAAGTATCATTCAAATGAATGATCTGGCATGCAATTTAGAGTATAGAGAGAGAAGCAGCCTCTGCAAGTTCACTATTGTTGAAGAAAATGATGTAGAGAAATGAAGGAGCAAGACAATGATGGCCAAAAATGTTTGCTTCCATGTAATGTAAAAGTGATTTGAAGTCTTTATATAGACTCTTGAAGTGCTCCATGACTTCTACAAGTGGTTTTGAATTCAAATGAATACAAGGTTAGTAGTTGAAGAGAATCAATTCACTTTCATATACTCTAGGAAAAGTGAAGATCTAATTTGATCTACTTTTATGTGATTGATTGATTCATTGATTGTCATGCTCAACCATCTCAAATTCTGGGATTTGAGCTCTCTCTTTCTCCTTTTACATGTGTAAAGCTCTAGGCTTTTTACATCCGTATATTACCCATAAAAAACTCTAGAGAAAATTCAATAAATGAGCATAAATAAAAAAACTCTTCAATGGATATTTTTTGACATAATCCAAATGATAGCTTTTTGATGTAGATCAAATCCACCTCAAGCATAATGTAAACTTGATGTTCCAACATATTGCACCAATTCCAAGATACAATCCTACTTTTATGAGCTCAAATCACAAAATTTCTAACCTCTAGAATGAGCTCCCTAGCTCTTTTTATAGTTTTTTGACTAGCTTTGGCTTACTTCTAACGTAGTGTCCCGCCTAGTTAGAAAGTAGGTTCCTAAGTTATTTTTGAGGCTCAAACGGGCTCTAAAAACCATGAGAATTGCTATGTTCTCTCTTCTATCACTTCTCAAGCTCAAGGGCGCCTTGGCTTCAACAATATGGAGTTGGAACTACCAAAAAATAAATAATTACATCGGTGTAGTGATGAAAATCACTATTTTGATGGGAATCGATACTTGAAAAAAATGATGGTCCCATTCCTTGCTAGATCTTTGTTGACTCCTCTGCCTCCTTGGTCCTCTTTGTTTGTCTCTTTGGTGACTTAGTCCACCTTGAATGCTAATACTCCTCGTGCTCTCGTGTCTATCATCCTTGACAGACCCTTGTTGTGGAGGGCAGTTTGTATAATATTGTACATGTGTTGACAATTCATGTTACTTTAACCCGATTCCTCATGCAAGATATGTCATAAGTCGCTCCCAATCTAGAAGCATGAAATAGGGATTGTATCATAGCTCTAAGGTGGTTATGAGGCATGGACTAAATTTCGATCACTACCCTATCATCATACATGTATCCTATCTCTTTGACTTGCTTCAGCTAGTATGGCCTAGGTGGCTCATACATTTCTTGACCCTCTTTAGTGACCAATCTTCCTAGCATGGGTTGTGGTTCATAGGTATCTTCAAAAGTTTCTTTGGTAGGTTTTTCTATTAGTTCCTCAAGTTCTGAAACTTCTTGTGCTGAAGATGGTTTTTCATACTCAAGTAGTTTGTCTTGTAGTTCTTCTATTTGGTTTTTCAAATCAGCTAACTCCTGTGGCTCTACCCCCATATGGATGGCTTTAAGGACCAGGGTTGGTGTTATGGGTTGCTATTGATGTAACTGATTGATCTCTTCAATTAATTGGTCATATGATTCAAAGAGATTGGCATGCTGTTCTTATATGGTGTGGATGTTTTGAGGCAGTAGTGCTTGGAATCAAGAAGGACTAATCTATGCACAAGGGGTAATTTTTAATAGCTACCTCTAGATTGTCCTCATTTTGCTACTACAAGTGCTTGTTGTCTTCAAGGGCAACTAGAATATGTCTGCTAAGGAGGGCCATATTTCACACGAGTTTTGCATTCCGTTTGAGTTGTGTGTGTAAGTGGCCTTGTGTTACCTTTACAAATTCTCGATCAACATCTTGTAGTTTCACCTCAAGTTTGTTATGGGACTACTACAAGTTGTGGCACCTGTTTAATAAGTCCCTATTTCTTTCTTCTAATTCTATTACCCTTTCTTGTAGCCTTATAGATTCCACATTTATCATTGAATTTCATTCCTATAGATGTTGATATTGCTATAAAAGCTGATAGCACAACTAATCATTGTGTTGAGAGCATCATCTATATTGACAGATGTTATGTGTATAGGGGAAATGCAAGGGGAGAGGGAATGGGGATGGGAATTACAGATGTAGTAAACGATGATGTTGGTGGTGGGGGAAGGGGCAAGTGCAGGAGGTATTGTGGGTGGTGAAATGTCCATAGGGTCGGATGTGGAAGTGCATGAAGGTGCTACCATGAATATAGGGATGGTAGGTGCAATACTTGTTGTGTGAGTGAATAGTGGAGATGTTACAAATGTTTGAGAAATAGGTTGGACTAGTGGTTAGAATGCAACTTTGAGAATAGAAGTCAAAGATGTTAGTGTTGTTGACGATGATTGTAATTGAAACAAAAATGAGAAATGAAGAGGAGTGGGGCAGTGATGGTTGAAAAGTTTGTGTGGGTTGTGAGGCTAGATAACCCATCATGGTGGAAGTTGGGGCTGGGTGACCCATTATGAGATGTCTAGTGTGATAACCTAATGTTGGTTCAACTAAAGACAATGAGGTATTGTACAAGGGTTAATGATTGAAGAGAAAAGTGAGGAATGGGAGACTAGGACATGGAAGGTAAAGGTGGGTGTCGCTATGGTCTTTTTTATGGTAAGTACCACGTCCTCAATCGTAGGAGGTGAATGGGACAACGTGTGGAAAACTTATTCTTCAATTTGGGTGGCCGCTTTGACAGTGGTTCTAGGTTGGGTTTCTTGAGATCTAGAGGGGGACGAATGGTGAAGTGGTGAGACCCGAGATGTTTGTACAAAGGTTTTAGTGGATACTTTGATGGTTGCTATAGAAATAGGGGTTGTGGCTATTGTGGTTGCTTCTTGAGTAGTTGTGGCTACTTCAACTTGTGTGATCAATATTTGTATATTTTTACCCTATCTCTATTTGGAGTTGATATGATTCTCATGAAACTATGGGAAAGGTCTCTAGAACATAAAATCCATGGAATCCACAACCCCACAACTCTCTATTAGGAGGCATAACGACTAAACGAATTGTGGATCCACTCCTTCTACCAGGATTTGATTCATCAACATGTGACTACTATGCACAAAGAGCCTTCCTCTGGCTTGACCACTCTCCATTGTGTCTCTTAGTCAGCAAAGTTCCACTATATAAGTAGGGGCTCCTTCTTCTTCCTCTTTATCTTCTTCCTCTTCTTCTTCTTCTTCTTCTTCTTCTTCTTCTTCTTCCTCTTCTTGTTGTTCGTACTGTTGTTAGCCTTCTCATTGTTGTTGCTAGTGTTTGCCTTCATCCTGGATTTTTGAGCCAAAATCAACTTCACATAGAAGTTGTTCAAAGTCCACATTACCTTATTCATCTAGGCCGGTGGGCCTTGGAAACTCCAAATTAGTAGGTACAAGAAGAACCATTCATTGAGCTATGGATGCTCCATCAGTGCTTTGTTCTAGAATCCGGATTGTAAATGGCCATAGAATGCACTCCCTTGCAGGTGAAATATTTGGGGTCAATGTGGCTCCTCTAGGTTCAGCACAAGGGATCAATCCTTGTATTCTTTTAGAAAAGGATGCAGATGCATTTATACTCTTGAATTGTTGTATCGTGTTCCAAGACAATGCTCACTGAATATGTATATCATAAGCTAAGCATTGATAAACTATGCAAGTGAGAGCACAACATCCGTTTAATATTGCTTTGCGAGTCCATCAGTGGTCAACTGCATGGATTTTCTCAATGATCCAAAAAGGGAGGTTAATGGTCAGATTGGAGGTTTAAAGTTGGTGTGTGTGAGATTTAGTGTAGTTAGTGTGTCACCTAGATGCATAATTGGGTGATGCACTAAGCTTAACATGCTTCTAGTAGTAGACAAATATATTATAGGTTTGGATTGGGTGATTGGTTACAAGGTTTGACTTTCCAAAATTCCTTATGGGATTACAAGCTTTGCATTTTGATACATACCTGAGTTTCAATGACAACTTGACTTATTCATGGGACTTTTGAGGTACCCATTTCCAAGTTACTCCAAGGTTAATTTTACATGATGGTGTGGTTACTATAGCTTTTTATGTGGGTTTTTGGGGGATCACAATTGATGAGTATTGACTAATCCTAAGAGCTCATGAGTAGAGATGTGAGCTCATAAGCAAGTCTTAGCCACCCAATTTTGTTCATTATTCTGCTCAGCTTTCATGGAATGCTTGGGTACCCATATAGAGAGTACTCTTTGCGAATAAGATCTTTGTTGTTGTTGGCACTCAAGGTCAAGCACAAAGCATGGGAGAGTGTCAACGAAGAGGACACACAAGAAGAGGGAGCATATAGGGAACTCCAAGAAGTATATGTCAAAGTTTTAGAAGAAATCCCTATAAAAACAATGATTTTGATCACGTAAAACCATTGTAAATATAATTTCACATTTTTGCAACTCCATTTTGTTCAAGATAAGGATTCCTTCAGCTTGAGGATATTAGAAGTACCTACGTTTCAAGTTTCATAAGTTTTAGACTCTATTTGAGCCCTCAAATAAGCCTTGGAGCGCAATTTTTAACTAGGCCAGACACTAGGTCTAGACAGGGCCAAAACTAGTAAAAAACTATAAATAGAGCTAGAGAGATCATTTTTGGAGCTAGCATTTTTGAGGTTGGCTTGGTACAGATTGAATCTTTTGTAACAGATTTCTTTGGTAATTGAAAGCTTCCATCATTCCTATCTTTGTTATCTTGCCTTGTGTGTGCATGTGTGTATGTGCTTGTCACTCACATTTGCTCACCACAATTGCTCATGATCTTCATATAATCCTCATGTCTCCATGGATTGAAAAGTAAAAGAGGTGGTTCTCATGCTTGGGCTACACCAAATTTTGGTGTCATTGCCGGGAAGCATTGCTCAAGGATGAGCATTGTGATGGTAAGATCGTAGATTTGTGATGTTGGAAGGTGAAAAATAGTCATTTTCTATTTATTTTCTGATTTTTTTTTCTCCATCTTCATCATCATAGAAAGTTTTTGTTTTTCATTGTATATTTCCCATTTTCACCTCATTTTTCATTTGTGGTTATGTGTGTGAGAGAGAGAGAGAGTGGGAGAGAAAGTGTTGGTGTGAGCAAGTTTCTATGATTTTTGCGACCTTTGTATGACACACAGACCTTGATGATGAAATTTGAAGTTCCCACCAAAATTCTTAAAAAAAGGATTTTTTGGTGAAAATCACGATTCTATGAAAAATTCAAATTTTCTTTTGAAAATCATGATTTTCTTACCATCATAATTTACCACTTAAAATCATTGTCAAAAAGCACAATTTTCAGGTCAGTCTCAAAATTGTGATTTTTTGGCTATTCTAAAAAAATGGGATTTTAAGGTCATTCTCAAAATCATGATTTTTTGGCGATTCTCAAAAATGCAGTTCTCAATCAAAATTGTGATTATAGGGTGTCTCAAAAATGTGATTCTCAATCAAAATCATGATTTTTAGGGTGTCTCAGAAAAAGGATTCTCATTCAAAATCGCAATTTTTAGAGTGTCTCAAAAACACAATTCTTAATCAAAATCATGATTTTTAGAGTGTTTCAACATCATGATTTTTACTCAAACTCATTTTTTGAGCTCTACAGTGCATCAAAAAGCTTTTTTTGAAGTCAAGGGGGATTAGGAAGCCAAGGAGGCTCCAAAGGATTTTGAGCAATTCAAGGGGAAAAATGGGTCTTTAAAAATGCTTGAATCAAACTTTCTATCAAATAAATTAAAGTTAAATCTTGATCTAAACTTGGGACTTTTTTGGGTCCATTGAGAGCCATTCAAGGGTGTCAAAGCAAGGTAGCAAGTGCATTGAAAGCTTGGGAATGCATGCCTTAAGCATTAAAGTGTGATCAAGGGAGAAGCAACTTGAGGTTTAGAGCATTCTTAAACCCCTCAGTCAATTCTTAGCAATGAGGTTGTACTCAAGAAATTTTCAACTCTTAACCAAGGCTTATAAACCTTAGATTAGGTAGACACCTAGGTTAGGACACACAAAGCATTAGACCATTCCAAGCTAGTGTCACTCATACATCTATGTCGTGGGCTCAACAACTTAGTGACTATCCCTATGTGCTAAGTTTGGAAACAAGTGATTCAAAAATGTCTTTTAGCATGGAGAGACCCACCGGTAGCTTTGGCATTGCCTATTTACAAACACCAGAAGGTCCCTATAAGACATAGTTAGAGTATATTAAGACTAACCAATTAGGTGAATGCATCTATGAGGATGGCATGAGGCGTTCACTTATCAAACTCCAAAATCTTGATCAACCCTTTGGACTTGAACACCCAGTGGTTAAATTCAAAGAGGGTTCATACATTGATAAGCAAAGAACCACGTATGTGGTTACCAACTTATCAAGATAGATCAGTTTGGGAATGTCATTCCTGAGAATGAGATAGGAGACCTAGGACAAGAACCCAAGACTCCTTGAGGAAAATTCATCCTGTTCAAAGTAATTACTCTAGAGTGGATACCCAAGATAATAAAAGCATAGAACTATTTTTGAATAGAGAAACGGAGGAATCTTTTTGGAGATTCAAGCTAGATGAACTTAGCAAAATAGGTGGAGTCACCATCTACAAGTTCAAAGATCCTGAGATACTAGGCAAAGTGGTCTATCTGGATAACACATGGGAGAGAATGTTCTTGGCAATATAGCATGGTAGGCATGCATACACTTGGAAGGGCAAATTAATTTTCCCTCCAACAAAATCTAATGTTTCCCATGGCCTCCAAGGAGCAGGATCATCTTAGGCTCATGAAGCACAATGAGAATGAACCACAAAGAGACCAGAGGTAAGCTTTGTGGATAGTTGCTTTGACTCAAATGAGCACTATCTAGAAAATGTGGGAGTATTTACCCAAAAAGAAGAAGAATCTCTCACATGCATTAAAACTATAAATTCAAGGGATAAAAGTGAAGGTAGTCAAAAGAAAAAGAAAAGGAAAGCAATGAAACAAGCACAGGAGGAATCATTGTTCAAAGTAGGAGAGAACTTCAAGAAATATGAAGTTGAAGATAAAAGAATTTTGGTACAAATGCCTAAGAGAGAGGTCATCATAGGAGAAGCATATGATAATAAAGAAAAAACCAAAAAAAATCTAGTAACCATTGAAGAGAACAAAGAGTGATATAGGTACATAGGAGAAGCCCTAAGTGAGGAAGAAGAAGTACTTTATTAAGGGAATATAGGGATGTGTTTTCATGGACCTATAGAGACCTAAAGGGAGTAGATAAAAAATATGCTCTCATATGATCCCCATGATGGCTGATGCCAAGCCCATCAAGTAGAAGCCCTACACATATAATGACACTTATGTAGCCAAAATAAAAGAAGAAATTTACAGATTGATTGAAGATGGGTTTATCTATGAGATTGAGCATATTGAATGGGTGTTCCCGATCATAGTGGTGCCCAAGAAGAACGAAAAGTTGCAGGTGTGTATTAACCTTAAAAACATTAGTGCCGCTATGATAAGAGATAGCTATCCACTTCAAACCACTAAGCATTTACTAGAGAGAGTAGTGGGAAAGGAAGTATATAGCTTCCTTGATGGATTCTCTTGCTACAACCAAGTAGCCATTGCTCCTAAAGATCAACACAACACAACTTTCACCACAAAATGGGGAATCTTTGCATTTCATCTAATGCATTTGGGCTCACCAATGCACTTGCAACATTCCAAAGGCTCATGTGTCATTTGTTCAAAGATTTGTTGTGAATAAGCTTAGAAGTATATGTGGACAATTTATGTGCTCATTCACAAGAAAAAAGACACCACATCCTACAGATCAAACATATGTTCAACAAGTGTAAAGAATATTGAGTTTGTGTAAACCTAGAAAAGTTTGTGTTCATGGTACATCAAGGTAAGTTCTTAGGTCATATTGTTTCTAAGAATAGAATATCAACAGATGAGGACAAAGTAAAATCCATAATGAAGTTGCAGGCTAATGAATGTTAAGTAGGTACAAGCCTTTATGGGCCAGTGTGGATATTATCGTAGGTTTATCCATATGTATGCGATCATAGCTAAACCTCTTTACGCTTTATTGACAAATTTTGAGTGGAATGATGAATGTGAAAATTCCTTCAGTGAGCTGAAGAGATGTTTGTGTAGAGCACCAATACTAACCACTCTTGATTGGAATAAACCATTCCATGTCCACATAGATGCATCCAATTATGCAATAGGATCTGTGCTAGCACAACCCATAGGTGAAGGAAATCTGGATTTGCCTATAGCATATGCTAGTAGAGAGCTAAACATGGCTGAAAGAAAGTATGTAACAACCAAAAGAGAAGGCTTAGGCACGGTGTACACGGTAAAGAAGTTTAGACCCTATCTATTGGCCAACAAGTTCAAGTTTTTCACTGATCATTAGGCTTTATTATATTTGGTAAATAAACCTTACAATACATGATGCTTAGTAAGATGGTTCCTCTTACTAATGGAATATGACTTTGAAGTGGTTTTTAGGAAAGGTAGGACCCACCTCATGATAGATCACCTTTCTCGCATCACTTTAGGAGAGTCACGGAAAGGATTGTCTGATGAACTGCTCGATGTTATGTATTCAATTTTGAAGTTGTTTCTAAATGGGCAAATAAGTTGGTGTCTATCCCAACCTTCGGACCTGCAAATAAGCATATGAAAACAAACAAAGATGAAATTATAAAATCACAAAAATATCAAATATTGGTAGGAAGTATGTACAAACAAGATATAGAGGGTGTAATAGCTAGTTTTGTCAAGGAGGATGAACATTATAGTTGGTTACAACAAGCCCATGAGGGGTTGCTAGAAAATCACTATTCTAAACAATGAACATGGTAGAGTCTAAAATGTTTAGGAGTGTATTGGCCTAGTATGGATAAAGAAATACATGATAGGATTACAAATTGTGTAGTGTGCAAGAAGAGACGCCCATAGGAGTATGCTACCCTTTATCACATGTTATTAATTCAAAAATGGAATGCTCCATTGGTAGAATTTATGAGATTGAGAACACACCCAACGAGGCTAATATAGCAAGAAAACTAAGCATGGAGCAAGAGGCTCAAGACTACATCTTAGCTAGAGGCAACCTATATTGAAGAGGTAAAGATGGTTAATTAAGACTGTGCATTCATGAGTCAGACTATTTGAAAATCCTAGAAATTGCACATAGTAGTGTTGTAGGTGGACACTTTGGGCCTGATTAAGTAATTAAGACCATTCTATTCTCAAGACTTTCGTGGCCCACTATTCATATGGATGCACATATCTATGTGAAGAGATGTGACACATGCCATTGTGCACAATATCCGATCATAAAAGATGAGATGCCTTTGAGACCAATGATGGAAGGACACACATTCTCCAAGTGGGGTATACACTTTGTAGGTCCTATTAACCCCCAGCTAGAATCTCGCATGCAGAGTACATTATTGTAGCCACAGATTACCTTAAAAAGTGGGTAGAAGTAAAAGCCATGACAAAGAACGATGATCAAATGATGGCTAAGTTCTTATTCAAGAACATCTTCACCAGATACGGGTTACCAATAGAGTTAGTGAGTGATAGAGGTATGCAATTCTTGAATGAAGTCATTGAAAACCTTCTCCAAGAACTCTTGGTTATATATAAGAAGTCTGCCCCCTATCATCCACAAGCTAAGAGACAAGCCAAAAGCACAAATAAGATCCTATGTAATGTATTGACAAAATTGGTAAATAATAAATGCTCTCATTGGGATAAACAACTTCATCATGCTCTTTGTGCTTATCGAGTTGCCTACAAAACGGTAATCAATGCCACCCCATTTTAGATGGTCTTTTGATAGAATGCTATGTTACTATTAGATTTCTTGATCACGACTTTAAAACTAGCACAAGAGCATGAGTGGAATGGACACTAGTTGTCCTCAAAGATATTTGATCTAGAATGCTTAGGTGAAACTAGGCTACAAGTGACAACAGACATCTGCATAGAAAAGAAAAGACAAAAGGCATACTTTGATGCACACATCAAGGAGAAAGGATTGAAAGAAGCAGACCTAGTGTTGGTTTATACACTAAAGCAACATGCCCGTAAATTGGAAAAACAAGGATATGGAGCCAAGCAATACAATTTCCACTAGCGGTGCGATGGAATTGACCACTTTAGAAGGTGACATCTCACCAGGCTATATTAGTGGATGCTGAGTCAAGCTATATCAAGAACTAGTACCGGACGCGGTGGAATAATCTGTTGCTGTTGTTGTTGTTGTTGCTATTGTTGTTGTTGTTATTGTTGTTGCTGTGAACTACTCATATTGCCTGAATTTTGGGGAAGTATTGCTTGTTCCTGGACCGTATAGTCACTTTGCCCACTTTTCGGTCCTAAGATATCTCTGAATCGATTACTTAGCTCAAAACCTAACATCCCTTTCTCAACTTTAGTGTCAAAATTGGCTAAATGTGCACCTAAAAATGGTGAATGCAGTAAATTCCCGTCGAAAAATACCGCACTATCACCGAAGATCACCGAATTGTCACCGGAGATCACTGAATTGTGACCCGATAATATTGAACTGTCATCGAAGATCACCAAATTGTCACCAGTGATCACCGAATTGTCACCGGATAATACCGATCTGTCACTGAAGATCAAACGAATTGTCACCGGACAATGTTGAACTGTCACCGGACGGTGCCGAAGTACAACCAGAAACTAACGTACTATCTTCAAAATGTACTGGACTATCACCAAAACACACCGAATTACCTTCGCAGGCTACCGAACTGCTTTTGCACAACACCAAACTGCCACCAAAAGTGCCATTGGCTTGCTGGACTAGACCTTCTGCAATTGAACTTGGTTGTTCTTCACTTCTACCACTAGAGGGTGTTCCTAAAAAATTCAGAACCGCCCAGGGATGTTGATCACTTTGGTATTTGGGATAAGATTTGCCGGAACGTGTTATCGGCATATATCAAAGGATTCTTCTTCGACCCTTAACCTTTTCTTCAACTGGCTACTCCATTTCCCATAGACGGCGCCAGTGTTAAACTGTTTTATATTTATCTTACTGGGTTCTTGGGGTGGTTAGGGGTCTGTAGAACAGAGGCCCTGTTTGTATTTTCCCAATCTATTGATCAACTGTATGCTACTACACCGATTTAGTGTTCGGAATTAAATGATCTATCAACTACTTCTCTATTCTGTGCATTACAACATTCTTCACCGCAATACGCATAAATGTGCAACTTCGTCACTTACTATTGTCGAAAAGAATTTGTTACTCTTAAAATATTATAAAAAATTAAAAGATTAATTAATTGAAATAAGTTTGAATAATTTATGAAAATTTTGACTAATGTTTGATTTTAATTTTTGTAGGACAAGAAGTTTGATGATTAATACCAAGATGAGAAGTATTTATCAAGGTGTTTTCAAATATAATTTTGGGTATAGATTAAAAATCAAGGGTTTATTTATGTTTTGAAAGTAAATTCAAGGGTCAATTGTAGATTTTGAACATGTTTATAGGGTTTAAGTTTAATTTTAAGATTAAATAAGGGTTAATTATTAAATCTAGAGGGTTATGGAAGGGTAAAAGATTAGATTATGGGTTAGTTGGAGTTAAAAACATGGTTTAAGGTTAGTTTAAGGATAAACCTATGGTTAAGAGATTAATTTAGTAGGTTTTAGTCTCTAAATGAGTTAATAAATAGGGTAAATATAATAAATGGAACCTTAGCAAAACATTTCAAATAAAAATGATTAATTAAATATGTTAATTATTAATTATCATTATTAACACTAAGGTTATGGATACAAATAAAATTATTGATGGGTTTAATTGAATTTATTCTAAAGGGTTGTATTTATTCTAAAACTGATTAAATAAATAAAAAGGAATTGAAGGGTTGTATTTATTAAAGTCTAAATGGAAGGCCAAGTGAATATTTAATTTGAGTGGTTGAGTGTATTTTTGGGAAAACAGCTAGGAGAATTTCCCATGCCTATTTTTAGCTGGAGTGATATTGAGTGATGTGGAGAAAATAATGGCTGCATGGATTAGTTAACTTAGGGAAAATGTGGGCTATGGTGGGCTAGTCTCATCTATATAAAGAAGGGAGTCGTATTCACAAACTCATGTTATTTTTTAGGTACTCTATTTACTCTATGCTCTAGACTATAGTTATTTGTGCACACATTTCCATGATTGTCTTCTGGCACGAGGAGAGAGAAGTCAATCTCTCTTACTTTTGTCATTCATTCAATGCAAAGCAAATTTTTTTGCTTTGAAAATTAGTCAACGTAGAGATGAGGAGTTATTTTTCTTCTTTTCTTTATTTCTTCCTTCCTTTTATTCTTCTTCTCTTCTCCTTCTTTAATGCTTCTTTATTTCTTTTTATTCCTTTTTCCCCTCTCTTTCTCCCTCTCTTCCATCTCTTCTCTGCCGACGGTGTAGCAACATTGCATGCACAGCAGAGAGAGAGAGAGAGAGAGAGAGAGAGAGAGAGAGAGAGAGAGAGAGAGAGAGAGAGAGAGAGAGAGAGAGAGAGAGAGAGAGAGAGAGAGAGAGAGAGAGAGAGAGAGAGAGAGAGAGAGAGAGAGACAGAGAGAGAGAGAGAGAGAGAGAGAGAGAGAGAGAGAGGGAGGGAGAGAGAAGTGAGAGTATTCTTTTTTTACTTTTTTATTCTTTCTTTTTTATTTTTATTTAAATGGTATCTCCTTCTCTTCCCCTCCCTACAACCGGCGGACAACGATGGCCACAGTAGAGAGAGAGAGAGAGAGAGAGAGAGAGAGAGAGAGAGAGAGAGAGAGAGAGAGAGAGAGAGAGAGAGAGAGAGAGAGAGAGAGAGAGGCTTTTTTTATTATTTCTTTTTTATTTTATAGTTTATGTATATTAAATATTTTGTTTCTTCTATTTTTTATGTTTATATGTATTTAATATTTTCATTTAAATATATTATGTTTTATTTTCATGTTTTTTTATATTTATGTTAAATATGTTTATTTAAATATCGATTAAAAATATATGGAGTATATATGTATAAAGGTTTATGTATATGTATATGTCTTAATATATGTCTATGTTTTAATATATGTATGTGTATGTATATGTACTTATGTATGTATGTTTTAATTATATGCATTCAGTATGTTTGTTTGAGATGAATGACATGAATGGTTATTGATTTTATTAATATGTATGTTGGTGTGAAATGAAGGGTATGAAGGATGTGTGTGTGTGTTTATTTATCTAAATTGTTTACATGTATATGATTTGAATTCCTAAGTTTCTTTTATAAGTTTCAGGTTACCAAAAAGGAGGGTCCATTTAGCCATTATGCCTTATCTTTCTCAAAGACTTGATCATATTATCTAAACTTCTCTTTATCCAATCATTATTCTTTCCTTTTCTTATCCATTAGCCAAGCTTCTTCAACCCTTAGCTTGATAGAAACTTATTCGAAACACATTGAATTTAGTAAATGTTGTACCCATGTTAGTGAATGTTAGGCATGTGAGTGCATATTAGGCATGTTAGTTAATGTGTGCATGTTAGATGTTAGATGTTAGGAAGTGCATGTAAATGTTAGGTATGTTAATGAATGTTAGATATATGTTAGTGCATGCATATGTTATTGCATGCATATGTTATTGCATGTTAGATGTTAGATGTTAGGAAGTGCATGTAAATGTTAGGTATGTTAATGAATGTTAGATATATGTTAGTGCATGCATATGTTATTGCATGTTAGGTGTTAGTAAATGTATGCATAGTTAATGTGTGTATATTAGATATTAGTGCTTGCATGTTGTGTGCTTGTGCATGTATGTTCATGCATGTGTGCTAGAGCATGTGCATGTATGCATGTGTATATGTTAGTGCATGCATGTTCATATATGTGTATGTTAGTGCATGCATGTTCATATATGTACGTTAGTACATGTAAGTTCATGATAGGAATGGTATGCATGTGTACTAGTGCATGTTCATTTATGCATCTGCATGTATGCATGCATGTGTGTTAATGCATGAGATTTATTTATGCATGTGCATGTATGCATGTTCATTTATGTTAGTGTATGCATGTTATGTTTGCATGTTCATGCATGTATGTATGCATGTCATGTGTGTTTGCATGTTCATGTATGCATGTTCATTTATGCATGTGCATGTATGCATGTGAGTTATGTTAGTGTAATTTATATTTGCATGTTCATGCATTTATGTATGCATGTCATGTATGTATGCATGTTTATTTATGTTAGTGTATGTTATGTCATGCATGTATGTTAGTATGCATGTGATGTATGTTAGCATATGTAATATGTATGTATATGTATGTTAAAGTGTATGAATCTATGTATATATATGAATTATTTGATGTATGCTTAAAGTAATGTATGAAAGTAATATTTTATTGTAATGTGCATATTAAAATAAATGTATGAACTTATAATATTTATGTATTAGAAAAGTTAATTATCTTATATTAAACTGATTTTTTAAATATGTTAAGATTTAAATGAGTGTTTAATCTTTTATAAAAGCATACTTATATTTTTCATGTTATTTCTCAGATGATATGCAGCTCCGTTGAAGACGAACTGAAGATTTGAAGTGTGGAAAGAATCTACTTAGCTGAAAATCTATATTTTAGTTTGTATAGGATATCATTTTATAAACAGTATCTTATAGATTTGTATAGGAAATCAATCATTAATCTAGTTTCATTTCATCTTTATGTCTGAAGAAGCTTCATCAAGTAGAACTTTTTTACCTCCATCTACATTTGAAATACTATTTCCTAGTCTAGTTGAAATTAATACTAATCAAAATACAAAAATTGAAGAACTTGTTAAAGATAAAATTATAGGAGAAACTTTGCATTCAAGAGACTTTGATCGTAGATTATCTAGAACATTACCATTAATTTCCATTGTTCCACCTAGTACTGAAAATAGTGAAGATCTTTTTCCACCATCCGTAGCTAGAAACATTGATAATTTTCAAGAAGATTTAAATGTAACTGAAATCATTAAAGATCAAGTAGTTAGTGAGGAATTATTCTTACCATCCTATTTAGATGTAGTAGAAAGATATAGAAATACTTTGCCCTATGGACCTTAGGAAAAAAGATACTTGTTCTGCATAGTCACCCTGTGTGCGCCATTAGCGAGACCATTGAATTGATCCACCAGTCGTCACGAATCGCTCCGTTACTCAGAAATACACAAGGAAAGCTTACAAATTCCATGGATCATACAATGAGAAGACTCAACAAATCAAGAGAAAGATCATGGAAGGAGAAAACACGATTTTTTACAGGAAAGCTCTTCGCATTACTTGAATAGCATCCAAAATAATACAACGAACCTCTTCAAAATAGAAGAAATTATCTTTTATACTTTTTCAAGTGTCCCTTTTCACATTTGAATTTTGGTCCTTTTCACCTTCTATTCTAAAAATATGCTATCAAAGAGCTTCCAAAAATTCTAAGAAAAATACAGATGATCCTATTTTACATGAGGAAGACTCTTCCTGAATTTTACATCATTTGTATAAATATTTCTACAAATTTTTGACATTTTACAAATAACTTTTCTTCAAGAATTGCTTCCTCTAACATCCTTCCCCTCCTAGAATTTTTTGGCTCCTGACAAAAAATATTCTGACATAAGAGTAATGAGAGCTTCCTTGATTTCTTCTTTCTTTGATAAACCTGAGATAACAAATCATGACTGTTTCTTTCTATAATATTCAAATTTGTTCACCATTTCAAACAAGGCTTTTCTCCATTGTACTGCTGCCTCTGGTCTGTCTATCACATCTTTCTTCAACTATTCTGTATAAGCAGCTTCATATGCAGTGAGTCTTAATTTAGTGACTACTGATAGATTCCCAAAAATTTTTGACTCCCTTTCTAAAACCCATAGTCAAAAGCATCTTCAAAGATTTGAAGATAATGGCTTCCCAAAAATACAATTCTGTTGTAATATGCCATTAAACAAATTCTATCTAGGGTTTCACTTAAATCAAAGAGTAAAGCATTTGTAGGTGAGTTGAATCCAATGTAATTAAGAGTCCTTACTTCTATATCTATGAATGTTTTTATACATGCCACCACAAGTCCCATCACTCTCACTAATAAAATACAAGCTGGATCATCTACATCTTTGTATGTGGATATAACAGATTTTGCAGTATCAATCATATACTTCTTGGTTGGCCAAGTTCCTACTTTTGGTCCTTCTATTTTTGAAAAATTCATCCATTTTGCTAGAAGTTGTCCTACATTTCTTCTTTCCCAAAATACTGACCATTCTCTTCTTCTCACTAGTGGACAATAGTCTGGATTTATCTTTAACTAAAAAGGTGCCTCTTTCTAGATCTTCCTGGATTCCTTGTTGGCATCCAACCATATGTTCCTCCATTTAGGGTTAGCTTTTTCAAACAACTCCTTAGTGACATTAATATCTCCTTCATATTCCAAATATTGGTGGTAGTCCTACCCTTGCAATATGATAATGCCTGACACTTTCCAGAATCATACAGAATGGTATTCCTAAATCATCAGCTGCCCAATGATGTTGATCTGGATTTACTCCCTTATTTAGAGCAAAGTTTACAATCTGCTCCTCATACTCATTATGCATTTTCCTTATGAACTCCATTCTTGATTCCGTGTCTGTTAGAAGCCTTTGAACAAATTCATCTGAATATTCTTCACTAGCTTTGTCTTCTTGTTCACCAAAATTTTGAAATCTGTTATCTTCTCTTCCTTCATGTTCCTCTGCTTGTGTGGTCACTGCTTGTTCTTCAACTTGTTTTTGTGAGTATTCCAAATTTTTCTGTAACATTTCCACTATCAACATTAATCCTTGATTCTGGGTTACCAAGAGATCTCTTTCTGATTTCCGTTCACTCCTTTCTTTTGCTATATCCAAATGTAAATTGTTGTATCCTCTCATTGCATTAGCAGCATGCACACTAGCTTGTTTCTCCATTTCCTTGACTTCTTTCAATTTTTCTTGTAATCTTAGAATTTCCTTATTCAACTCTTCCCTCTCATCCTGAGTTATTTGTACAGTCTCACTCTCTTCTTTCATTTGACCATTATCTGATATGAACTTTGAAGAGTTCTAAATCTTCCTTCCATTTTCTTCAATTCCATTTCTACTTTATTGCTATGCTCCAATTTTTTGGCACATTTGCTTTCAAGAAATTGAATTTTGTTCTGACTTTGAACCTCCTGTTCTTCTAGGGAAATTAATCTTTTGACCAGGTCTTCATTTTTTCCTTGAACAACTCTCATGTGTTCCTCTAACTGCTCTTTTTCTTTCTTTTGCTCAGTAATAATTCTGCTGCCTTTTACAAATTCTGATTCAGCCACCATCCCTGATATGATCATATTTCTTCTAGAGGGTCTGAATTGCTCTATATTACTCATGATGATCTTACAGGTAGATCTGATATCCTTAGGTATCCTTTCAAGGCTGTTTTCTACCTTCTCATAATCTTTTTCTTCTTCCATCTCCTCTGCCTTTTTTCCACCAATTTCCTTTTGTTTTTCTTGAATAACTTGTCTTTCCTCTTCCTGGACTTTGCCTCCCTGAATTAAGGTTGAGTCATTCTCCACTGAATTCCTTATTTGATCATTCAATTGCTGATCTTTTTGTTCCACCTCCTGTTCATCTATGTCCATAAAATATGTCTCTTCTTCCCCTCCCTGATCCTCTATATGTGTGGAATCTTCATTATGTCCTAGATCCAAGAGTACCTCCTCTATTTTCAGATTTACTTCTATTTATGTATTTCCATCTTTGCATTCTTTGAAATCTATTTTTCTATCATTGCAACCTTTTCTTCCTCCTTGCTTCCATCCTCTTGACTCTACAACTCACTATATAATTGTGTTGTTCTTTCCAATCCTTGCTTTTCCTCATATGGTTGATAATGAGATTGTTGTGAGGGTTTTGACCATATGGTTTTGAATCCTGTGTCCATCCGTCCACTAGTGAGTTCTTCCCTTGCTTCACACCCTTCTTTCATCATTACTTGTTTACCTTTTAGTTTTCTTTTTTCCTCCCTAGGACTAACTTGTTTTGTTGATTCTTCACAAACCTGGATCCCTTTTGACTTGTGACTCAATTCCTCTGGTGTTTCGTTTTTTACAGAAGCCTATACTGTTTTTACTGGTGTGCTGGGTACTGAGAGGTTTAAACTTTTTAGAAGGAAATTCTCAATATCACTTTTTGAATCTGATGAAAATTGTGAAGAATCTGCTACCCCCTTGTTTGTTCATTCTGTGCTCTTCTATTCCAATTGATTTCTTCTGATTTGTTTCTTTTGATGATAGTTTTACTGAATCTTCAACATGTACATGTTCAATTACCTTACCCTTTTCCTTCTTGGTTGGCTTCTTTTTCTGGATTTTCTTTTTTGCCACCACCGTAGTTCTAGTCTCTGGAGGTCCTTGTAACTATTTAAAATAAGCCAATAATTCCACTTCTTTTTTGACAAATACTTCTTGTGTTTCTGCAGCCATCATCTGATCATGTAATTCTTCATAATGTTCCACCTCTTCTTGTATCCAATCAGTTGCTTTACATGAATAATTTTCCAACATTTTTTGATACTGAGCTTCATAAACTGCCCTCTTATCATTACCTTGAGTCAAATATGAATAAATTTGTTCCTTGCTTGCTTGAGGTGGATGGGGTTCCTTTGAAGCTTGGACTTCATTTTGAGCTGCTTCATATTCCTCTTTTGTCACTTCTTCCTGTTCCAAGACTACATTCCTTGGATCTAGTCTTCTCTTCTTAACTAGAATTACTTCTTCTAACATTACTTTCCTTTTTCTTCCTGATCCTCTCATGCTTCTTTGGAATTTTGCTTCTCTTATTGACATCAACTTTGAAGGACTTTTAATCCCTGCCATCAAACTCCTGAAATATTGGGCTTCTGGAGCCAACTCCAATTGATCCTCCATACCTAAAATATGGTATATAATTATTGTTAAAAAATGTGCTTCATTCATAAACTTTCTCTGTTCCCAATGCTTTGCTGCTTCCTTCAGTTGGTCATGAATGTAGGGAGTTACATCCATTACTCCAAATGGTGTAGTCTTGTCCTTATTGTTGAACATAACCAATGTAACTGGCTTATGCGGCATTGTATATCTTGGCAATTTTGGAAAACACAGATACTGAAGAAACATTCTGATGGCAAATTCTTCATTTTCTTTTCCTTTGAAGTCCACAAACTTTGAATATCCAGCATATGTGGTTGCATTCTTCTTGACAAAGCTTCCATCCAATTTGGTTCCCATGGGATAAAATTGAAGAGCTATCATGATATGTTCTGCTTTGATGGTTATCTGCACCCCTTTATTCTCCTTGTCCATCACTGAACATCTGAAGAATGCATCATTTCCTTTTCCCACTTCCAACAGACTAGACATGACCTGTGATACTCTCTCAAAGTCTATAAAGAAGAGAGGTTCATCCAATAGTCTATGTAACCCCACTGCCTTCCATCTTTTATAATTACCAGCCACTTTTTGGAATTTGTAGAATTCTTGACATAGCATGGTATATTTATGACCTCCAACTCCCACTGTAAAGATATGTTGACCAATGATATTGATGGTTTCCCTCAGCTCTTTGGCTATATTTTCAGCTTCTGGGATATCCTATTCTTCATCAGATTCTAATTCTACATCTTCCATTACTACTTCACTGTCCAAAAATCAGTGTCCTCTTGACAATGTCACAGAATCAGCTTTGAAGTCATGAATAGGTAATTCTTTTGCATTCACCATCCTGAAGAAAATATAACACATCACACCAAAAACTCCCACCACATAAGTCACAGGAAACATAAAAGAGAACACATTTGTCTTGAGATAAAATGACATTGAGAAAAAATTAAAGATAAACAATGACTTTCTTATTTGCATCACAGGTAACACAATTGGAGTGATCATCACATGTGTAGCAAGACATCTAGTGCTTTTAAAAAAAGAAAAAAAAAGAAAATAATGAATGGAATTTAAGAAAATCAATCAGATATAAGAAAAATGTCAAAAGAAAAAATAATTAAACAATGACTACTTAGTCCTACCAAGCTATAACCTAGATCTTGCTGGTGCTTTATAACTTATGTTAAAAAGAGTTTTTTTTAATAATAATTTTCTCTTTTATCTCTTCCCCTCCAATTCTTTTTCCTAGAAAAAAGAATGAGGTAAAGTACATGGAAATAATTTCAAGAGTGTCATAAATCCATCTTGATGAAATTTTGAGTTCTTAAATAAGAATCCAAAGTGTGTATCTGATGACAATGTTGCCCTTTCCTTCATTTGTGGCTCTTCATGCTTTTGAATTGTTTTAGTATCTTCGTCCTTATTTTTTATCCATTGAATCAGATCTAATTTTTTCACCCAAAAATACTTGATTCTTGTTGACTCCGTTTTTGGAGTAAAACAATCTTCCTTTATAAGCAGTACTTGGATGTCTTCAGTTTCCACATCCATTTAGTTTTTGTTGGAAGTGATGGATGGATACTTCAAGAGGATGAGTAGGTACTGCCAAATCCTGCTTTATACCAGCCTTTGATGCTTCAGAGTTGATAAGTAGACCTTCTTAGCTTTCCAATGACACTATAAAATGGTCTGTGTACTTTGGAAATGATGTATGAAAAGATTGAACCAAAACAGACAACTTTGAACTTCAAGCCTTCAAGAAAACCTTTTATTTCTTACTATACACCTGCTGTATCTTTTGCTCAGTATGACCAGCACATTAGGAATTGGAAAAAATTCCTTATAGGGGTATTTAGTTAGCTTATCAAGCTAACTATTTCAAGTGGAGTCACTTAAAAAGATTAACTATGCTCAGAGAAATCAATTTAGCAAGTAAACCTTTACCCCCGATTTTTGAGGACTGTTGCAGACTTCGACCAGTGATCACCTCGATGGACTTTCCTCCGAAACGGCTAAATAGAAATCCTTTCAATTTTGAGAGCATGTAGAAGACTTTGAGATGGTTCCATCAAGCTATAGATCTTTGCATTTGGTGAAGGAATGAGTGATATATGATCTCCACAAGTTGCCTGATTGATAGAGACTATGATAGAGACTCAGAAATAAACAAATGTAGATATATGTATTAATGAACACTTGTGTACAAAATCATTGGCTTGGAAACCATAGCCAAATGATGTGATAAGGTGTAGGCAACAGTGTAGGCCTTACACACACACACAGATGAGACTGAAGAGCTCGAAAAGTGACCTATACAACCACGACTTTTTGATGATCACTTTTATAGTAGTTGAGTTCAAAGTTTGAATTTGAATTCAAACTTTTGGCTCTCTATAATCATGCTCCTACATCCTAGGAGATATTCTCTTAATTGATTGATGCTTTATAACTAATAAAGTTCAGGAATCCCTTGGGTAGGTGGTTACAAAGATTCCAAGTCAAATATGACTTTTACAAAAGATGAAATGGTAATTAACCATTAGCATTGATTTCCATGCATCTTCATATGTGTATGAACTACAAACCAAATGTGTAGGCTTGTGAATTGCACCAACAGCTCCCCCTCAAGCCAAACATTTTGGCTTGGTCTTCATCTTCAGTCTTCATGTATATCATGCAATCCAATCATTGATTTGAACCTGCAAAGTTTGGTTCCATCCAAAGCTTTAGTTAACAAATTTGCACACTGCATGTTGGTTGATACATATGTTAGTTGAATGTCCTTGCTTAATAGCTTGTCTCTCACATAATGGTAATGGACCTCTATATGCTTGGTCCTAGCATGATAAATAGGATTAGTTGCAAGGTGAAGTGAGCTTGTATTATCTCCAAATATCAATGGTGAGGTAGTGTACAAACCCAATTCTGTATACAATAACTTGATCCATATAGCTTCTTGGGTAGCATTAGCCAATCCTCTATACTCTGTTGCT
>CM035420.1:132540156-132550156 GCA_020310875.1 Ceratopteris richardii
AGAGGAAGAAGCTACAACTACACAAATTCCAGCCAACACAAATCAGAGGACAACAAGGACAACTCAAATGACAACACACATGGAAGAGGTCGAGGAAGAAATAGAGGAAGAGGTTGAGGTTCATACAATCCTCACAAAGGCATAACATGTTATCATTGTGGTAAACTAGGACATTATGCAAATGATTGTTGGCAAAAGAATGGAAGGCTGAATGGAGGCAACCAAAGGAGCCAAAATAACTATGCGAGTACATCAAGTGAAGGAGACAAGCAAACCATGCTTGCCATGAAGCATGACTACAACAACTCGAGAAGTGATGACTCCAACACGCAATTGAGTTGTTGGAGATATCAAGCTTGGAGATAGAAAGGTATTGGCTGATGTTCTTCATGTTCCTACTATTGCAAAGAATTTGATTTCAGTAGGACAAATGGTAGAGAAAGGATATCACGTTATCTTCAATGAAAAAGGATCCTTTATAAAGAATCCAAAAGAAGGATTCAAGGTCATTGCTCAAGGAAGGAAAGAAGGTAGGATGTTCACCTTGTACATTCAACAACCACATGGAAAGGTGATGTATATTCAATTTGGAAACAAGAGGATTGCTGAAATTGATTTGTGGCACAAAAGGTTTGGACATATCAACATTCCCAAGCTCAAGGACATTAGCAACCATGAAGTGGTAAGAGGTCTTCCAAGATTCAATGATGTTGGACTACATGAGTTTTGTGAAGCATGCCAACTAGGAAAGCAAACTCGACAACCATTCAAGAAGAGCAACTATGTGGCAAGGAATGTCCTCGACTTGATACACACGGATGTATGGAGACCATCACAACAACCATCAGTGGCTGGTAATAGATATTCTGTCACTTTTATCGATGATCATTCAAGAAAAGTATGGATGTTTTGCATAAAACAAAAATCAGATGTGTTCTCCATGTTCAAGAGATTTAAAGCACAGGTAGAAAAGGAAACAGGACGCTACATAAAGACCTTGAGGTCCGATGGAGGAGGAGAATATTTCTCCAAAGAATTTTCAGATTTTCTTTATGAAAATGGCATCAAGAGACAATTTACACGTAGGTACACGCCTCAACAAAATGGAATAGCTGAAAGGAAAAATCGACATATCACAGAAGTTGCAAGGTGCATGCTCAATGAGAAAAAGGTGCCACTAAACTCTTGGGCTGAAGCAGCTAGTACAGCTGTTTATTTGATGAACAAGTGTACAACGGCTGGAGTGCATAATCTAACTCCCGAGGAGGTTTATTCCGGTAAGAAACCTGACCTTATTCACCTCAAAGTTTTTGGATGTGTGTGTTATGTTCACATCCCTCAAGAACTAAGGACAAAGATGGAGGCAAAGTCCGAAAAATGTATTTTTATTGGATATTCATCGGAGCAAAAGGGATATAGGTGCTACAATCCGGTGACAAAGGAGCTACGAGTCTCACGAGATGTGGTATTTGATGAGCTAAGACCATGGTTTGGAGACAAAGGGAAAGAGAAGATTCTTGAAGTAGATTGCAAAGATGATGGAGGTGCTGTCCAAGAAGAATTTCAGCAAACAATCACTCAAATGTTAGGTCCAGAAGCTTCTACATCACTTGGAGAAAGCTCAACATGGAAGGGGAGGCTAAGGAGTCATTCCTCATCACCAACATCAGCTTATGAAAGATCTAAAGCTGAAAGTGCTGCCCAAAATGTTGGTGCAAACAAGCCTTAACACTTGGCCTTGTCTTGTACCTTGAAGAGCATTGGATACCAACCTTGAAGGTGTTACAAAAGTTCTTGGATTAATTCACTTGAAGGAAGACCATAGGAACACATGCCTATGCTTTATTATTTTTTATCCAATGTAAAAGTCAATGTGACTTAACTCACCTCTTGTAATCTCACCTACATTCAAAAGTCGTGGAAATTAGAAGTTATGAATGGAGAGAATATCTCCATGTGATTAGTTGAGAGATTTGAGGGAGCCTACATTTGAATTTGAAATTCAAACTCACTTTAAACTCCTATAAAAGTCAATGTAAAAGTCGCGGGGAATTTACACTCTTCTAGAGGCTAATCCAAGCAAATTAGTGAGTGTGTGAGAGCTACTATTGAGCCTACACCTCTGAGTACCATTGGGCATTACATATCTTGCCAATGGGAATGTACATTTGATAGATTCAATACATATACTCATAGTCATTATCTCTGTTTTTTCTCTATGTGATCATCTTCAAGTTTGTCAACTTCAACAGGGCATATCTCAAGATCTACTGAACCAAATTTGATGATCCAAAGCTCATTGGAACCAGCTCAAAGCATTCTACAACACTACAAAATTTCAAGTGATTCTATTCAGCCAATTGGGAGAAATCTCAGTCGAAGCAGACACTGGTATTTTTCTGAGTAGTTCCTAAAAAGTCGGGGGTGTCTCTGATTTTGCTAAAGATCATGCTCAGTGTATAGTTTGTTAATTGGAGTGATTTAACTTGCTAATGGTAGCTTGTTAAGCTAATTTAATACTCCCAGAAGGAATTAAACCAATTGCAAGTGTGCTGGACACACTGAGCTTAGGACTGAGCAGATGTCAATACAGGAATAGAAAGTTTTTGGATTTGTGAAGACTCAAAATCATCTGTTTTGATTTGATCATTACTCAATCATTTTGTAAAGCACATATATAGTTTCTTGGTGTCATTTGGAAGCTCAAGGAGTCTTCTAACCATATCTGAAGAGAAAAGAGGGCAGGTGTGAAGCAGGTCTAGCAGCACCAACTTGATCTTCTGATTGTACCCAGCCATCACATCCAACAGTGGTATCAGAGCAAAACAAGGTAATCATGGGTGATGGTTTCCCTTCCTTCATTGACAAATTGGATAGAAATAACTACCAGGCTTGGTCATTGAGAATGAAGACTTATCTACAAGGGAGAAGCTTGTATGGATACATATCAGGAGATGAGGAGTTGCCCTCATTCAAAACCAGAGGCCTACCTACAAAGGATGAGCATGAGAGACTTAATCAATGGTGTGCTAAAGATGCTTTGGCAAGGTCATATCTTCTAAACTCTATCTTTGATTTCCTTCTACCTCATGTTAGGAACTGTAAGACTTCCCAAGAGACTTGGGAAACCTTGTCAACATACTTCTCATCAAGCACAAGGGCCAGAAAGAATCAGCTATGGATTGAGTTTACAACTCTCAGGAAGCAATCAAAACAATGTGTCTCAGATTTTGTCACCAAAGTCAAAGACATTGCAGATCAACTTGCAAGTGTTGGAGAAGAAATTGAAGAAGAGCAAATAGTCAGACAAGTGATCAATGGACTCAAAGCAGATGACAAGTGGGAAAGCTTTACCACTGCAATGGACTTGTACATGGACATCCAAGCACCTGATCTAACAACTCTGATTGGACAACTATTCACACATGAAGCCAAGATTACAAAGAATGGAGAGCAATCAAAAGGTAACAATCCCTCTGCCCTATATACAGATAAGAAGTCTAAAGACAAGGGTAAAAGTAAGAAAGTTGATGAAGAAGGATCCACCTCCCAAGCAAACTATGCAGGGAGAGGTAGATCATCTAGAGGTAGGGGCAGAGGAGGTAAGTCAGGTAGGGGGAGACCCTATAATCAATCTCCATGCAATATTTGTGGCTTGTCTAACCATACTACAGATGAATGCTACAAGAACTACAAGAATCAAAGAGGAAGAGGTCACCAAAGAGGAGGATACTCTCAAGGCAGAGGCAGGTTCAATCAATCTCAAGGCTACCATGGCTACAACAATAATTACAACAATAACTACAACAATAGCTACAATCACAATGGCAATTATCAAGGAGGATACAGGAACAGAAAGGATTACAACAATTATGCAGAGGATCAAGATGATTCCTTGTTGATTATGAACATGACATCTAAATCAGGTATCAATGATGATCATTTGTTCTATATTGATTCAGGTTGCTCTAACCATGTAGCTGGGAATGTTGCCTTACTCTCTGATTTGGAAGAACCTAAAGGCAAGCACCAAGTGCAGACAGGTGATGACACTAAACATTCAGTGGTTAAAGTAGGTAATGTCAAAACAAGTGATGGTAATCAGAATTTGCTAAGCAGAGTATTGTATGTCCCAACAATCACCAAGAATCTGATGAGTGTAGGTCAGATTGTTGAAAAAGGTCTACAGGTCAGGTTCACTCAACATGGTGCATATGTGGAGGATCCAAGACATGGATTCAGAAGGATAGCCAAGGGAGAGAAATCAGGTAGACTATTTACTTTTGAACTTGAGGATACTAAGAATATTGCCTTGTACAACTATAAGGACCAAACCCTATCAGAATTGGAGATGTGGCACAAAAGATTAGGTCACATTGGAGAAAGGACCATAAAGCAAATGAGTAGAGATCAATGTGTGCTTGGGATACCTAATGTATCCAAGCAACACATGATATACAAGTGTGGGGCTTGTCAATTTGGTAAGTCACACAGATTGCCATATACCAAAAAAGGTTTTATGCATGAAGACTACTTGGAATTGGTGCATACAGATGTTTGGGGACCAAGTAAGGAGCCATCCATATCTGGATCAAGGTACTATGTGTCCTTTATAGATGATTATAGCAGATGGACTGTCTTGTACTTCATGAAACATAAAGATGAAGTATTTAATTGTTTCAAAAGGTATCTTGCATTAGTAGAGAATCAAACAGGTAGACATTTTAAGAGATTAAGGTCTGATGGTGGTGGAGAATACTTCTCCAATGATTTTGAAGACATCTTGCAGGAAAGAGGCATCAAGAGGGAGATTACCACAAGGTACTCACCTGAACAAAATGGGGTAGCTGAAAGGAGGAATAGACTCATTGTGGAGACAGCTAGATCTATGCTTAATGAAAAAAAACTACCAAATTATCTTTGGGTAGAGAGTGTATCTACTGCCACATACTTAATCAACAGGTTGCCATCAAAGACACTTGATGGAATGACACCCTATGAGGCTTGGCATGGTAAGAGACCATCTCTGGATCATTGCAAGATCTTTGGGTGTGTTGCATATGTGCATATTCCCTCACAGGTAAGGGGAAAGCTAGATCCTAAGGCTGAAAAGTGTATCTTTATTGGTTATGATTTGAATCAGAAAGGATACAGGTTCTATAACCCCTCAAATAAAGGCTTCAAGGTAAGCAGAGATGTCATCTTTGATGAAAATGATTCATGGTATGATAATGAGTGCAGGAAAGTTAGCCTACCTTATGATATGGAAGAAGACTTTCCAAAGCTTGTCAGGCAAGAACCAACTCACAAGGAGGACACAAGCTCAGATGATGAAGACACCATCAACATTGAAGAATTCAAAGCTTGGAAATCCAAAGGAAAGATGAAGATGAAGCAACTTGAAGATAATCCAGAATCCTCAACTCAAGCTATGAGGAGATCTTCAAGGGAAAAGAAGAAACCTATTAGGTATGGATATGATACTTCACTTGTAACCAAGCACTCTGTATATCTTGCAAAGGATATCTTGAATGAAGAACCAGGTACATTTGAGGAAGCTATTACTAAACCAGAATGGAAGGAAGCAATGGATGAAGAAATGGAGGCTCTCAAGGAGAGTGATACTTGGGATTTGGTACCCAAGAAGGACTCCATGAAGGTGATAGGATCCAGATGGATCTACAAACTCAAGAGGAACTCAGATGGTACAATAAGCAGGTACAAAGCTAGGTTGGTAGCCAAGGGTTTTGCACAAACCCAAGGCATTGATTATGAGGAGACATTTTCTCCTGTGGCAAAGATGCCAACTATCAGAATTATGGTGAGTGTAGTTGCATCCAAGAATTGGAACATGTACCAATTGGATGTAAAGAATGCATTCTTGAATGGATGGATATCTGAAGAGGTCTACATGTCACAACCACCTGGCTATGAGGATCCCAATAAGGTAAATCATGTTTGTAAATTGAAGAAAGCTCTGTATGGATTGAAGCAGGCACCTAGAGCATGGAACTATAGGTTGACAACCTATCTCTTGGATCAAGGATTTGTGATGAGTAAAGCAGATACTTCATTGTTTATAAAGAAGAACAATTCAGAGGTAATATACTTGTGTGTCTATGTTGATGACATCATTATTACAGGAAATGATGTTCAAGGAATTAGACACATCAAAGGTCAAATGATGAAGGAATTCAAGATCAATGATCTTGGATTATTGAAGTACTTCCTAGGGCTTGAATTGGTCTACACAAATTCAGGTATATACATTACTCAGAAGAAGTACATTCAGGACATGGTCAAGAAGTTTAACTTGCAGGAAGGTAAAGTCTCAAACATTCCTATGGAGGTCAACCACAAACTCAGTGCACATGAAGGAGAAGAACTCAAGGATATTACAGGTTACCAAAGTTTGGTAGGTAGTCTTAATTATGCTACCTTAACCAGGATTGATATCTCATATGGTGTTAGTGTACTTAGCCAATTTATGCATAAGCCAAGAGTACCACATTTGGAGGCAGCCAAGAAGATAGTAAAGTACCTAAAGGGAACACAAAATCATGGTTTATATTATCCATATTCATCAGATATTGACATCAAGGTATACTCAGATGCAGATTGGGCAGGTTGCAAGGATGACAGGAGGAGTACATCTGGTTACATATGTTTTGCAGGTGATAAACCAATTTCTTGGTCATCCAAGAAACAACCCACAGTGGCTCTATCATCTACTGAGGCAGAATACAGAGGGCTAGCTAATGCCACTCAAGAAGCCATATGGTTGAAGCTACTATACTCAGAATTGGGGCTGTACACAAGGTCACCTATCATATTTGGTGATAACACAAGTTCACTTCACTTAGCAGCTAATCCTGTGTATCATGCTAGAACAAAACACATAGAGGTGCATTACCACTATGTGAGGGAGAAATTACTTAGCAAGGAAATCCAATTATCATATGTGTCTACTAATATTCAATGTGCAGATTTGCTTACAAAAGCTTTGGATGGGAGCAAACTATGCAGGTTTAAATCCATGATTGGATTACAGGATATCATTGAAGATTAAAGATGAAGACTCAAGCAAGTGTTTGGCTTGAGGGGGAGCTGTTGGTGCAAACAAGCCTTAACACTTGGCCTTGTCTTGTACCTTGAAGAGCATTGGATACAAACCTTGAAGGTGTTACAAAAGTTCTTGGATTAATTCACTTGAAGGAAGACCATAGGAACACATGCCTATGCTTTATTATTTTTTATCCAATGTAAAAGTCAATGTGACTTAACTCACCTCTTGTAATCTCACCTACATTCAAAAGTCGTGGAAATTAGAAGTTATGAATGGAGAGAATATCTCCATGTGATTAGTTGAGAGATTTGAGGGAGCCTACATTTGAATTTGAAATTCAAACTCACTTTAAACTCCTATAAAAGTCAATGTAAAAGTCGCGGGGAAGTTACACTCTTCTAGAGGCTAATCCAAGCAAATTAGTGAGTGTGTGAGAGCTACTATTGAGCCTACACCTCTGAGTACCATTGGGCATTACATATCTTGCCAATGGGAATGTACATTTGATAGATTCAATACATATACTCATAGTCATTATCTCTGTTTTTTCTCTGTGTGATCATCTTCAAGTTTGTCAACTTCAACAGGGCATATCTCAAGATCTACTGAACCAAATTTGATGATCCAAGGCTCATTGGAACCAGCTCAAAGCATTCTACAACACTACAAAATTTCAAGTGATTCGATTCAGCCAATTGGGAGAAATCTCAGTCGAAGCAGACACTGGTATTTTTCTGAGTAGTTCCTAAAAAGTCGGGGGTGTCTCTGATTTTGCTAAAGATCATGCTCAGTGTATAGTTTGTTAATTGGAGTGATTTAACTTTCTAATGGTAGCTTGTTAAGTTAATTTAATACTCCCAGAAGGAATTAAACCAATTGCAAGTGTGTTGGACACACTGAGCTTAGGACTGAGCAGATGTCAATACAGGAATAGAAAGTTTTTGGATTTGTGAAGACTCAAAATCATCTGTTTTGATTTGATCATTACTCAATCATTTTGTAAAGCACATATATAGTTTCTTGGTGTCATTTGGAAGCTCAAGGAGTCTTCTAACCATATCTGAAGAGAAAAGAGGGCAGGTGTGAAGCAGGTCTAGCGGCACCAACTTGATCTTCTGATTGTACCCAGCCATCACATCCAACACAAAATAGTGATTCAAATGCAAGTGAAGAAGAGTATGAAGAGGTGATCATACCAAAGGTAAAGTTGAACCGGTTGAAGAAGCAATGTTCAAAAGGAAATGAAAGGAGTTCTTCAAGAGCAAGGTATCCAATTCAAAGGCTGAGCTATGATAGTTTCATTGCAAAGCATTTTGCATATATGACACAGGTGGTCAAAGACAAAGAACCGGATGCATATGAAGAAGCATGTACACAAAAAGAATGGCAAGAAGCTATGCAAGAAGAGATAAAAGCTCTCAAGGATAATCACACATGGGAGCTAGTTCCAAAGGCTGAAGGTATGAAGATTGTTCCAAATAAATGGGTGTTTAAAATAAAGAGAAATGCTGATGGTTCTCTAGCTAGGCATAAAGCTAGACTAGTAGCAAAAGGATTCAAGCAAACTCACGGCATCGACTATGAAGAGACTTTCAGCCCGGTTGCAAAGATGGGAACAATTAGAACCTTGATTGGAGTGAGTGCAGCAAGGAGATGGCCATTGTACCAGCTTGACATAAAAAATGCTTTTCTCAATGGTGAACTTCAAGAAGAGGTATACATGAGTCAACCGATTGGATTTGAAGATAGAAAGCATCTAGATTTTGTTGGTAGATTGAAGAAAGCTTTGTATGGGCTGAAGCAAGCATCACGTGCTTGGAATCAAAGATTGGTCGAGTACCTCACAAGGTGTGGGTATAGTCCAAGTAATGCAGATCCCTCTCTCTACATGAAGAAAGAAGAAGGCAAGCAGGTATATATTTGCATATACGTTGATGATCTCATCATAACAGGAAGTAATGTTACAGGAATACGAGAGATCAAAAGGAAACTCGGTAAGGAGTTTAAAATTTCAGATCTTGGTGAGCTGAAATACTTTTTAGGCATTGAGATAGTCTATGGGAAAGATGGCATCTACTTGATGCAAAGAAAGTACTTGTTGGATGTTCTTTTCAGATTTGGAATGAGTGAATGCAAACCACTCACTTAACCTATGGACACAAATGTGAAGCTATGCTCAAGTGATGGAGAGAAGTTACATGATGTAACTACATACACGAGTATTATAGGTTCATTGATCTATGCTACAATCACAAGACCTCATTTATGTTATATTGTTGGAGTTCTTTCTCAATTTATGCAAACTCCCACAAGTGAACGTTTAAATTCATTAAGAAATTACAAAATATTTGGTGTTGCAAAAGCCAAAATTTGTTTGAATGGTTGAAAAAGGTAAGAGTGTTATTGAAACAATTTGATAACACTCAAATATGTCATGTACCAAGGAGTGAAAATAAGGAAGCAGATGCATTAGCAAATGAGAAATTTGATGGTTTCATAGCATCCACGAAAGTAGGAGACAACAAATTTGTAGGTCAAGAAGGATTAGAAGATATCATCGAGTTTCTTGAAACTAGAGAAGCACCCAAGCACCTTAACAAGGTACAAAGGCATAGATTAGCGAAGAAGGCTTTAGAGTACCAACTCTATGAGAAAGGTAAGGATCTTATCCTTAGAAGGGTCCCCATATCAGATGAAATAAAGAGCATTCTGGAATCATGCCATGATCATGCATGTGGAGGACACTTCTCACATGAAATAACGATAAGGAAAGTACTTCAAGCAGGGTATCCATGGCCTACACTTCATAAAGATGTCCAATATTGGTGTAGAACATGTAATAAATGTCATATTACAAGGAATAAGAGGCTTATGTATGAACCAAGGACACCAGTCATATCTTATGAGCCATTCAAGAAATGGGGAATCGATGCA
>CM035420.1:132570156-132572656 GCA_020310875.1 Ceratopteris richardii
AAATCACTAATCTTGAACTCTTTCTCCATTTGCTTCTTAATGCTTTGTATGCCCTTCTCATCTATACTTGTAAGAATTATATCATCAACATATATGCACCTGTAAATGAACCCATCATCACTTGCTTTGACAAGCAAGCTACTATGTGCTTTAGATACTTGAAAACCAAGTTCATTCAAGAACTTTACAAGTCTGTAACTCCATGCCCTTGGGGCTTGCTTCAAACCATACAAAGCTCTCTTGAGCTTGCATACATATTCTAAATACCTTTTGTCTCTGAACCCGTGGTTGCTTCATGAAAACATCATCTAAAATATAACCATTTAGAAAAGCATTCTTCACATCTAATTGACATAGTTTCCAACCTTTACATGCAGCAATGGCTATGAGTGTCTTGATGGTTGTCATCTTTGCCACAGGACTATAGGTCTCATCATAGTCTATTCCATATGTCTCAGCAAATCCTTTCACAGAAAGTCTATCTTTATACCTAGACACACTTCCATCTACATATCTCTTTGTTTTATAGACCCATTTGCATCCAATGATCTTCTCACTATTTGGTTTAGGAATTAAATCCCATGTGTCATTCTCCATCAATGCATCATACTCTTCCTACATAGCTTTCTCCCAATTCGCCTTACCTTTTGCCTCTTCATATGTAGAAGGGTATTCATCTACTTTCACCATATAAGCATAGTCTTTAGTAGTCAAAAAAGAAGTATCATAGCTACACCTTGTAGGTTTCCATTTGTGTCTTGATGACCTTCTGGGTTCTCCACTTCTTGAGGTTTCTGGTTCATCACATTCTGGATCAAACATTGGCACTTCTCCAACTTCAACTTGTACTTCATTATTCTCTTCTTCATCAAATATTTGAACCTTTGATTTAGCTTTCTTCTGATGCACAACTTCTTCATCATCTGCATGAATATTGATTGTACCTGCATACCAAGTACCTTGCTCATCAAGTGTAATATCCTTTGATACAAGCCTCAATTGAGATGGCACATATGCATAGGCTAAACATCCAAACACTCAATGATCTAAGGTAAGTCTCTTAACCCACGATGCGTCATATGGTGTCATATCCTGCAAAGCTTTACATGGTAACCTATTGACCAAATATGTAGCTGTATTTATAGCCTCAATCCACAAATAATTTGGATAATTTTTCTCCTTCATCATGGATCTTGCAAACTCAACAAGAGTTCTATTTCTCCTTTTTGCTACACCATTTTGTTGAGGAGAGTACCTGCAAGTAACTTCCCTTTTTATACCTGCATCCCATAAGTAATCACTGAACTCATTTGAGAAATACTCTCCCCCTCCATTCTACCTTAGTCTCTTCAATTTTTGACTTGTGATTCTTTCTGCATACACATGATAATGTTTGAATGTATTAAATACCTCTGATATATCTTTGATCACATAGATAGTGATCCACCTGGTAGCATCATCAACATAAATCACATAATATCTTGAACCATTTATACTAAAATCCTTTGATGGTCCCCACACATCTTCAAAGATGGTCCCCACACATCTTTGAATACAACATTAGGCAATCCAAGCACTGAACTATTATTAACCATATTCTTAATACCTCTTTCATTGAAATGTCCAAGCCTTTTATGCCAAAGATCTAACTCAGAGATCTTATGCCCTCCATAAGTGATCAAGGCATGACCAACATTACCTTGAATCTTCAATGTGAAGATTCTTCCTTCTTTCTTTCCTGAAACAATTTGTTTATACCCATTGCTAGGGTCTTCCACAAACACTCCATGATTAGTCAACCTTACTTCATAACCTTTTTCAACAATTTGTCCTACACTTATTAGATTCTTTGGAATTGTAGGAACGCACAAGACGTTACTCAAAAGAATACTTCCATCCTTCACCTTCACTGATCCAATTGACTTCACATTATGCTTTGTATTATCACCTGTTTGAACTACATGATTAGTTACCTTATTCTCCAGATCAGTCATCAAAGCTATGTTACCACTCAAGTGATTGCTACACCCTGAGTCAATGTAAAAACCTCTTTGATCTTCACTTTTTCTTTCACAAGTTGCATTCATAATCAAGGTTGAATCCTCCTTCTGATCTAAAGCATAATTGCAGTAGGTATTGTTGTAGGATTGACTTTGGAAACCTCTACCTCCATTTCTTCCAAAGTAGCCTCTACTACCTCTACCTCTAAAATTACCTCTTTTATTTCTACCGCCTCTTCCTCTTGAATTAAAGTTTTGATTATGTCCTCCATTATTCTCAGTATTATGCCAATATTCATGAGCTAAATGATTTGTCTTACCACAAATCCAACAAGCTTTAGCTCCATCTTTATTGCTTCTGCCTCTTCCTCTACCTTTGCCAACTCCTCTTCCTCTTAGGAAGTTAGCTTGGCTAGTTGTACCTTCATCTTCATTTGCTTGTTGCTTTCCTTTGCTATTCTTCTTCTCATCCTTTGAATACATTGCTTGACTTGCACTCT
>CM035420.1:132580156-132585156 GCA_020310875.1 Ceratopteris richardii
TTTTTTGAGTATTCAATCTCTCAATTTATATTTTGGCTTTTATCCAAGCCATAAATACATTTTCCCTTTTAAATTGAACACTCTACTCTAAAGTTTAGAGTGTGCCCTTTATACTTTTTAGGGTCTAGCTTCATTTCGGGCTTACAATAAATACATAAATGATGAAGAGGTAATAAATGAGAGGTGTGTATGTGCCAAGCCTCACAATTGGAGCTTGAACATGTACCATAAATTTCAACACCTACCTATAAATATATATATATATATATATATATATATATATATATATATATATATATATATATATATATATATATATATATATATATATATATATATATATATATATATATATATATATATGTATGTATGTATGTATGTATGTATGTATGTATGTATGTATGTATGTATGTACGTATGTATCTATCTATCTATCTATCTATCTATTTATCTACCTATCTATCTATCTATCTACCTATCTACCTATCTATCTATCTATCTATCTATCTATCTATCTATCTATCTATCTATCTATCTATCTATCTATCTATCTACATACATACATATATATACATACATAAATACATACATACATACATACATACATACATACATACATACATACATACATATATATATATATATATATATATATATATATATATATATATATATATATATATATATATATATATATATATATATATATATATATATATGAAAGAACTTGGAGAACCTTGTCAAAGGTAGAAAAGTGCGTTTCGAAGCGATGAAGTTTGGTCAAGCCAACCGGCACAAGACCAGCCCTTGAGCTTTTGGAGACTCAAATAGACCTTATAGGCATGCTATAAGTGCAAAGAAACACACTATGTACCTTGGAGCATCAAGGAGAATGAGTCGATACAAAACAGATAGGTTCGCGGGTCGACCCGCTCAAAAACTTACTATCTATGGAAGAGACAATGAACTTCAAATGCCCATAGCGACCAGCGTGATTACAATTAGAAAAAATCCTTTTATGGGAGTGATACACATAGGGTTGAGTGTATGGAATGCACAAAAGTATAAGGAATAAGCAAAATATGCTATAGGAATGAATGCGACATTCACCGGTGGTACCTCCTATTTTTCAGGAATACGCAGAGATTGACCCCGAGGCAGAAAAACTGAGATTTCTCCAAATCTGCTGAACCAAATGCTTTGAACATTTACAGGCATAAACTAGACACTGATACCTTTCCAATGAGTCCTCTTGCACTCAATTTGGAGCTCTGAGGAGAGAGCAGCAGCCTCTGCAAGATTACTGTTGGCGAAGAAGATGATGCAGAAAATTGAAGGAGCAAGACAATGATGGTCACAAGTGTATGTATATTGCTTCCATGTAATGTACAAGTGATTTCAACTCCTTATATAGCCTCTAGGAGTGTTCCACGACTTTTACAACTTGAATTTGAATTCAAATGAAGGTGGGAATGGTTGTTGGAGGGAATCAATTCACTTCCCTACAATCTAGGAAAAGTGAAGATCTTGATTGATCTACTTTTAGGTGATTGATTGCTTGATTGAATGCAACTTCAACCACCAAAATTTCATGGGATTTTGGCCCTATATTTGTACCTTTACATGTGTACAACTCAAGGCTTTTACAACGGTAAATGAGCCATCAAAATATTCTCAAAAAATACAATAAATGAGCATATGAAAAAGAACTCTCCAACGGATATTCTTTCGACGCAATAGCCTTTGATGTAGATCAAATCCACCTCAAGCATAGTGTAAGCTTGATGTTCCAACAGCTCCCCCTCAAGCTAAAGTATGCTTGAGTCTTCATTCTCTGATAGGTTGAATACCTGCCATAGCTTTGAATCTACAAAGCTTTATTCCATCAAGTGCCTTTGTCATCATATCTGCTACTTGCTTTTCAGTCGGAACAAAAGAAATGTCAATCTCCTTTGCCATGAGCTTCTCCCTGATGAAGTGATAATGGACTTCTATATGCTTGGTTCTCGCATGAAAAATAGGATTTGCCGCTAGATGCATGGAACTTACATTATCTCCAAATATGTGAGGTTTGGAACTCACAAGTCCCAAATCTGTATACAATGCTTTTAACCATATTGCCTCTTGAGTTGCTATGGTCAAGCCTCTGTACTCTGCTTCAGTTGAAGATAAAGCAACTGTTGGTTGCTTCTTGGAACTCCATGACACTAGCTTCGAACCTGCAAATGCTAAGTAACCAGATGTACTTTTTCTATCATCCTTAGCTCCTGCCCAATCTGCATCTGAGTAGATTTTGATATCCAAATCGGAAGAGTAAGGATAGAATATACCTTCGTTGATTGTACCTTTGAGATACTTAAGTACTCTCTTAGCCGCATCCATGTGTGGTCTTCTCGGTGAGTGCATGAACTGACTAAGCACTCCCACACTATATGAGATGTCTGCCCTTGTGTGAGTAGCATATATCAAGCTACCTACCAAGCTTTGATACTCTTTTATGTCTTCAATTTTCTCACCTTCATAAACACTAAGTTTATGATTCATCTCCAAAGGTGTACCTGCAGGTTTAGTGTTCTCCATTTTGAACTTGAGAAGAAGATCCTGAATGTATCTTCTTTGAGTCAAATACATTCCTTCATCTGTATATATCACCTGCATACCTAGGAAATATGTGAGCTCACCTAGGTCACTGATTTTGAACTCCTCTTGCATGTGTCTCTTGATCCTTTGAATGCCATTTCGATCATCACCTGTCACAATAATATCATCTACATATACACATAGATAGATAACCTCATTGTGATCCCTTTTGATGAATAGAGAAGGATCGGAGCTGCTAGCTTTGAACCCTTGGTCTTGAAGATATGTAACCAACCTGTAATTCCAAGCTCTTGGAGCTTGTTTCAATCCATACAATGCTTTCTTAAGTCTGCAAACATAAGATGGATGATTAGGCTTTTCAAAACCTAGTGGTTGTGACATGTATACCTCTTCACTTATCCAACCATTTAAGAATGCATTTTTCACATCAAGTTGGAGGAGTCTCCAATTCCTTGCAGCAGCTACACTTATCAATGTCCTGATTGTAGTCATCTTTGCAACTGGTGAGAATGTTTCCTCATAGTCTATACCATGAGTTTGTGAGCATCCTTTGGCAACTAATCTTGCCTTGTACCTGCAAACTGATCCATCTGAATTTCTTTTAACTTTATATACCCATCGGCAACCAATTACCTTTTGATTCGGTGACATTGGAACCAAATCCCAAGTGTCCATTTCCTTCAATGCATCTATCTCTTCGTTCATGGCCTTTTCCCAATTAGGGTTTCCCTTTGCCTCTTCATAGGTTGAGGGTTCCTCTGAAATAGAGTCTTTTGCCAAGTAGATTGAATGCTTTGTAACAAATGTGGAATCATATCCATACCTTTCTGGTTGTTTCTTCTCTCTTGCTGATCTTCTAGGTGCTTGTTTGGAGCATTCTCCAACCTCTTGCATCTTTGCTTTGCCTCTTGACTTCCATAGCTTGTAATCCCTTTCTCTTTCATCTTGGTCATCGTCTGTATCACTTCTTGGATCCTGGACCTGTGTATCATGCTTGCTTCCTAATTGATGAGAGCCATAATCAAGATCATATGGTAGTGTTACCTTTTGTTTGTCTTCATCATACCAAGACCTGTGTTCTTCAAACACAACATCTCTACTTGTAGTGAATTGCTTGGTTGAAGGATTGAAGAACCTGTAACCCATCTGAGTTGAATCATATCCAATAAACACTGCCTTTGTTGCCCTTTCATCTAGCTTACCTCTTATTTGTGATGGTACATGAACATAAGCTAAACAACCAAAAACCTTGCAATGTCCAAGGCTAGGTTTTCTTCCATGCCATGCTTCATAAGGAGTCATACCTTGAAGTGATTTGGATGGTAGTCGATTGACAAGGTACACTGCAGTTGAAATAGCTTCTGCCCATAGATAATGTGGCAACTTCTTCTCTTCAAGCATTGTTCGGGCTGATCCAACTAATGTCTTGTTTCTCCTCTCTGCAATTCCATTTAGTTGAGGAGAGTACCTGGTAGTCACTTCCCTTTTGATACCTTTATCTTGCAAGAACTCATCAAAATCTTTGGAGAAGTATTCTCCCCCTCCATCAGATCTGAGCTTCTTTAGTGATCTACCTGTATGATTCTCCACATGCGCAAGATACTTCTTGAAGCAATCAAACACTTCATTCTTACTCTTGATAAAGTATAGAACAGTCCACCTACTATGGTCGTCAATAAATGAGACATAGTACCTTGATCCTGCCAATGAAGGTTCTTGACTTGGTCCCCATACATCTGTATGTACTAAGTCCAATAAGTTGTTGTGGATGTAGCCTTTGTGGTTGAATGGTTGTCTTTGTGCCTTCCCAATCTGACATGCATCACACCTGTTGATCATGTGTTGCTTTGATATGTTCGGCAGTCCTAGAACACTTTGATCCCTGCATATATCCTTCAAGGTTCTTTCATTCACATGAGCAAGTCTCTTATGCCACACTTCAAGCTCACTTAGGGTTTGAGACCCAAAGTTGAATAGAGCTATGTTCCTGGTATCTCCTACTTCAAAAGTAAAGAGCCTACCATGCTTCTCACCTCGGGCTATCTTCTTGAAGCCTTGACATGGATCTTCCACAAAAGCTCCATGTTGGGTGAACCTAACTTACAAGCCTTTTTCAACTATTTGGCCTACACTTATTAGGTTTTTAGTGATAGTGGGTACATAGAGAACCTTACTCAGAATGTTTGTCCTGCCATTGGAAGCTTTGACATTACCAATCTTCTCCACATTGTGCTTCGTGTCATCCCCTGTTTGCACTTCATGTCTATGCTTTGGACTTTCCAAGTCAGATAGAAGAGCAATGTTGCCTGCAACATGATTCGAGCATCCTGAATCTATGTAGAACAAATGATCATCTTCTTTACCTTCTTTGTGGCTTAGGTTCATAAGAAGTAATGAGT
>CM035420.1:132590156-132592656 GCA_020310875.1 Ceratopteris richardii
GAACCAAAAGGTAAACACCAAGTCCAATACAAAGCATCCAGTAGTTAAAGTTGGAAATGTGAAGACTTGTGATGGAAATCAGAATTTGTTAAGTAGGGTACTTTATGTACCAACCATTACAAAGAACTTAATGAGTGTTGGTCAGATTGTAGAAAAAGGTTTGCAAGTCAGGTTCAATCAATATGGAGCATATGTGGAGGATCCAAGACATGGATTCAAGAGGATAGCTAAAGGAGAAAAATCAGGTAGACTTTTCACTTTTGAGTTAGAAGACACAAAGAATATTGCACTATACAGTTATAAGGATCAAACACTTTCAGAGCTTGAGATTTGGCACAAAAGGTTAGGACATATAGGAGAAAGGACTTTAAAGCAAATGTGTAGGGACCAATGTGTGCTTGGGATACCAAATGTATCCAAGCAACATATGATTTACAAGTGTGGTGCTTGTCAATTTGGGAAATCTCACAGGTTACCCTTCTCAAGGAAAGGATATATGCATGAAGACTACCTAGAGCTGGTACACACAAATGTTTGGGGACCTAGCAAAGACCCCTCAGTCTTAGGTTCAAGGTACTATGTGTCTTTTATTAATGATTATAGTAGATGGACTGTATTGTACTTTATGAAGCACAAGGATGAGGTATTTAATTGCTTTAAAAAATATCTTGCACTAGTTGAAAATCAGACAGGAAGAATTTGAAAAGGCTAAGGTCAGATGGAGGAGGAGCGTACTTCTCCAATGAGTTTGAAAGCTTCTTGCAGGACAGAGGCATCAAAAGAGAAATAACCACAAGGTATTCTCCTGAACAGAATGGGGTAGCTAAAAGAAGAAATAGGTTAATTGTTGAGACAGCTAGATCTATGCTTAATGAGAAGAAGTTACCTAACTATCTATGGGTAGAGAGTGTTTCTACTGCCACTTACCTCATAAACAGGTTACCATCTAAATCACTTGATGGTATGACACCCTATGAAGCATGGCATGGTAAGAGACCATCATTAGCCCATTGCAAAATTTTTGGATGTGTAGCATATGTAGACATTCCTTCTCAGGTAAGAGGTAAGCTAGATCCAAAGGCTGAAAAATGCATTTTCATTGGATATGATTTAAATAAAAAAGGTTACAGGTTTTATAACCCTACCAATAAGGGATTTATGGTAAGCAGAGATGTGATCTTTGATGAGAATGATTCTTGGTATGAGAATGAATGCAGGATTTGGAAGAGGAATTTTTAAAACTTACAAAGGAGGAACCTACTCAGGATGAAGACTCAAGTTCAGATGATGAAGATACTATCAACCTTGAAGAGTTCAAGGCATGGAAGTCCAAGGGCAAAATGAAGATGAAGAAGCTTAAAGACATATCTGAATCTTCAACTCAATCAATCAGGAGATCTCATAGAGAAAGCAAAAAACCTATCAGATATGGGTATGATACATCTCTTGTTACTAAACATTCAGTTTATCTTGCCAAGGATTTGTTAAATGAAGAACTAGGATCATATGAAGAAGTAATAACCAAATCAGAATGGAAAGAAGCTATGGATGAGAAGATTGAAGCACTCAAGGAGAGTGACACATGGGAGTTAGTACCTAGGAAGGACTCCATGAAGGTAATAGGATCCAGATGGATCTATAAACTTAAAAGAAATTCTAATGGCACAATTAATAGGTACAAGGCCAGATTAGTAGCCAAGGGTTTTTCACAAACCCAAGGCATTGATTATGAAGAAACATTTTCTCCTGTGGCCAAGATGCCAGCAATCAGAGTGTTGGTAAGTGTGACTGCATCAAAGAATTGGAACATGTACCAATTGGATGTGAAGAATGCTTTCTTGAATGGATGGATCTCAGAAGAAGTTTATATGTCACAACCTCCTGGCTATGAAGACCCTAAGAAGGTAACATATGTTTGTAAATTAAAGAAGGCTTTATATGGATTGAAGCAGGCACCTAGGGCATGGAATTACAGGTTAACTACATACCTCCAAGACCAAGGATTTGTTATGAGCAAGGCAGATACTTCTCTATTAATTAAGAGAAGTAATTCAAAGGTAATATACCTCTGTGTTTATGTTGATGACATCATCATTATAGGCAATGATGTCAGTGGAATGAGATATATCAAAAGCCAGATGATGAAGGAGTTCAAGATCAATGATCTTGGGCTACTGAAGTATTTTCTAGGGCTTGAATTAGTTTACACTAATTCAGGGATATACATTACTCAGAAAAAGTATGTACAGGATATGTTGAAGAAGTTTCACTTGTAGGATGCTAAAGCAGCAAGCACTCCAATGGAGGTAAACCTAAAGCTAAGTGCCCATGAAGGTGATGAAGTCAAAGACATTATAGGTTATCAAAGTATGGTGGGTAGCTTGAACTATGCTACCTTAACAAGAATTGATATTGCATATGGAGTTAGTGTGCTGAGGCAATTTATGCACAAGCCAAGGATACCTCACTTAGATGCTACCAAGAGAATCTTGAAGTATCT